>CABHPH010143503.1:0-14387 GCA_902168325.1 Peromyscus nudipes
ACAGAAAGTGTCAACCACAGCTTCTTCCTCCAGGATAACTGAGGCCTGAGATTGCTCCCCTACTGAGACTCCCCCGCTTATCAAGATTAGCTAACCCACTTCCTGATTGAGCTGTATATAATAAGCCAGCTTCCTCTTTAGTTTAGCATATACAATAAATGTGCTTAGTTTCTAGGCTGCTGGTATCTCCAGTAAAGCTCGTGATGTACCAAATCCCAGCTTTTCTATATCTGCCATTTCTTCATTCCCTAGATCCCTACAGCACCAATCAGGTTAATCCCCAAAGCTGTACAGCTCATGGCAGGAATGTATGGAGATCAGGCTGTGCCTTGTTCTAAGTTACTCCATGTTGTTGCATGAAACGGTGACTTAAGTTGTGCCTTGGCCTGGGAGGCTATTATACAAAGCAGGACATGGTGCTGTTTGAGTGCAAATATAGAGGGAGAATGACTGCATCCTGTTGTGGGTGTGGATGGACTACCTGTCTAATGCCCAGCACAAGGCATGGACCAAAGGATAGCTTATTCCTACAAGGAAGAAGGAGCCACATCGAAACGTATCAAAGCAGGTCAGGGACATGTGGGCACAGGCATGTCTTCAAACCATATATATATATGTATATATATATACACAGACCAGAGAACTGATCAAACACACCAACCAATGAGGGAGACAGCACTTTCATCTAGACTGTGTGAAAAGGATGCATAAAACTGTCATGCTGTTGACCCTTCTGACCTGTCATCCTACCACTGGGTGTGTGTCAAGGGATGGACAGGAGAACTCTCAAAGTCCACTAAAATTGTGAGCTTTATCTGTGTGCCTGTCTGTCTGGACCAAGTCCTGTGACTTTCCTGTATGGCCCTGAACCTCTGAGGCTTGGCTTGACCTTGTGACTCACAGTGGCTTCTATAATATTTTACCTAGCCGCCTGGAGTGACTGCCTGTACCCAACAAACCCCTTTGAACTCACTGTTCTCTTTTATACTTTTATAGCCATTCTGCAACACACATACACACACACACACACACACACACACACACACACACACACACACGACTGTATGCTGTTTAATTTGTGACTTGAGGGCTAATATTAGATTAAGATTGCCAACCTCCAGACATCAAAAGAAATTGAGTCTACTTGATAAATTGCAGCCAAGGAAATGGATCAGCTTGTGAATTTATTGCTACTCAGTAAATTCCAATGCTGTCAGGAGCACAGTCTCCATCTGAGATTGGCCAGAGTTCACAAGCAAACAGATGGCCCAGTAACATTTGAATTTCAGAAAATTAGTAAGTGTTGGCTGGGCAGTGGTGGTGCACGCCTTTAATCCCAGCACTCGAGAGGCAGAGGCAGGCGGATCTTTGTGAGTTGGAGGCCAGCCTAGTCTACAGAGCGAGATCCAGGAAAGGCGCAAAGCTACACAGAGAAACCCTGTCTTGAAGAAAAAAACAAAAAAACCAACCAACCAAACAAGCAAACAAAAAAACAAAATAAAAGAAAAAAAAGAAAATTAGTAAGTGTCATTACCCTGTGCTTCCCTAGGAAGTTCTATGTTGAGTTCTATTTGTTTTTATCCACATATATGATACCCTGATTTTACTGTCATATGTAGCATGTTGGGGCACAAATGAGATATAATTTTACTATTTTGTTAATACTCTCTAATTTGGTTAGGGGCAATTTTTATGCCATTTCTAAATATCTCAAATCATTGGTTTCTAACCTTGGGTAGCTGTCAAATCTCACAAGTTAATAAAACTCATTGATGTGTGATCAAGACAGTCCCTGTGCCCCTTTCAGCTTCAATTAACTTCAGACAATTTTTTTTAATAATAGCTCTAACATGAGGTAGGAGCCTAATTTCTTTACAAGACAGTGAACACCAAGAGCCTCTCCATATTGAAGTTTTCTTGCTAAGGACCTATATTTGCATCCACTAGCTTGCACAATGTTTAAAAACTTCCCCTGCTTTTGTTTCGTTGAGACTGAGATGAACTCTGCATAAGTCTTTCCTATGATGGTCCCATGTATGGAACTATCCTGTTGTAAAGGTATGTCTGGTGCTTTTTTTGTTTGACAAGGGCAATGCCTGGTTCTGCTAAGTTTCTAAGTCCTGTGGATGATTCTGCTACTGACCAAACTGGAGAGGCATTTTGGCTTTTTGGTTTGCACAATGCCATGGTAATATATCTCAAAATCTATTTCTGATTATAGAACAAATTTTCAAGGTTCTGAGGACTGGCATTCCATATGGGGATATAATTTGTGTAAATTAAAAAACATATAAAATTAGTCATTGCTCACTTTATCTTTTTCTCTAAACAAATTGGGTAATGGTTCTGCACTTCATGGGCAACTTAATATTCTTGGTTACTGAACTACATGGCCTGGCTTTCTCCTGGGTATGGTATTCACTCTAAGGAGGTAGAGAGAAGTGAAGGAGAAGAAAGAGAAGGTTGGAGTACCGCCACTCCATCAGTCAGGTGAAAATGGAGCAAAAGAAGGGTAAAGGGTTTCCTGCAACTGAAATCATGGACTGTTCGGAGCATGCTATTAAAGCCACTGCAGAAGTGTGATTAAAGGGACTACCCTACCCCAGGATCCTAACATGCTCCTTTCCATGTCCAGCAGAGGTGGAAACGCTGCAGCAGGTGTCCACCAGTCTCTGCTGCAGCCAGGAGACCGCCAGCTTTGCATGGGAGATTTATCTGAGTGGTCAACATTGGAAATTCTTATGACTGAGAAGGAGGAGAGCATGGCATGGTTATTGTTTTAGTTAGGTTTCTATTGCTGTGACAGAACACTATGACAAAAACACCTTAGGGAGGAAAAGGTTTATTTTAGCTTACAGTTCATATCACAGAGCATTATCCAAGGAAGTCAGGACAGGAACTCAAGGCAGGAGCTTGGAGGCAGGAGCTGAAGCAGAGGCCTTAGAGGCATGCTGTTTACTGGCTTATTCTCTATGGCTTGCTTTTGTATACAACCTAGGATCACTTTCCCAGGGATGGCACTAGTGGCTTAGACCCTCCCACATCAACCATCAATCAAGAAAATGGCCCACAGGCTTGCCTAAGGCCAATCTGATGGGGGTGTTTTCTCAACTGAAGTTCCCTCTTTTCAGATGACTCTAGTTCTTGTCAAGTTAACAAAATCCTAACCCATCACGATTGTGATATCAGGGTGGATGAAGTGAGGTAGACGGATGTGGCAGGGAAGCTGTCTTAGGGACACTGGTGCTCAGAGTGGGAAAAAGGGAGTCCCACGCCAGGAAGTCTATTGGTAGTGTTCAAATAAGGCAGTGACTGGACTGTTAACAGTATGTGAATAATAAACATTAAGAAAGTTACTCTTGAGACAGTCGTATTCTTTCAACTAAATTTTGTTTGTTACAAATACTTTAATTAGTATTCTTTTCATGTAGGAGATGAATAGGTACACATTCTCTATTTCAGAAGTGAGCGTAAAGCACCAAGGGCATTTATTCTCTCTGTCCTGGTTATTCCATAGTATGTCATCTCTCTTTCTTGGTTGAAGATAAGTGGAGCATCATCAATCCCTTGCCCTAACAGTTGCAGTTAACTCAGGATTTTCAGGAGAATTTATGTTTTAAAAATATTTTAAACATTTTTTTAAATTTTTAAATATTTTCTTAGTCACAGACTTTGATATATTATGACTATTTTTTTCTTCAAAATTAAAAATGTACTTTCAAGTGGTTCAAGGCTTGCCAGGAGCCTCAAAAGAAAAGCCTGTGGTCAGAGAGGGCTTCTCTGGCAGAATCCTGGTTACGAGGAGATGTAGAGGCACCTCTGCCTCTGGCTTATTTAAGCAGCGCTCCCCCCCTTTTTTTAGTTGAGTTGGTGGTGAGTCTTTCAACGATGTGGTCAGTGTGGCCATCTTGGTGCCTATAAACCTGGGAGTTAGCAGGGTGAGAGTGCTTCTTTATAATGACTTTCCTGTCTATAGTAGAAATGGTTTTCTAGGAAGCCACAGAGATAGCATTTGTGCCAGGAGATCCCAAACACTGAGATTGAAATGGCTTGGTTGAATTTCTTCAGGGCCATGGTGACTGTCAGGGCATCTAGATTCTCACTACACTTGTCTGGAACACTCATGCTGTGGCTGTGACCCGATGTGGGTTTCTCTGCCTGAATGAACGGGGCTGGAAAAATCTTAGAAACAATGAAGGATCCCAGAATGCACAACTCCTGAAGGAAGACTCAAAGTCAAACACATAGTGGATATGAGGTGTTTCTGGCACTGCTTTCTCATTTGTATCAAGAGGCTTCACTGCAGCCCTAGTTTTGAATACACAGAATGCACACTTTGTACTATGTGTGCTATCACCACACACAACACCAGTGAACACTGCCCCAAACTCCTAGGCTCAGATTCATGTCTACTAGAGGCTATTAACTGCAATGGTTTTTACTTTGTGCACAGATTTCTGTCTGATAGAAGATACCATAACTATAAAAAACAAATACTTTAAATATTCCTCAGCACATAACTACTTAATTAGTATATATTTTGGTAGCATGGTGTTAGGATGCTTGATTTAAGCAATTATGGTGGAGTTACTGACTTGCATTTCATAAAAAAAATTCTTAATTATAGTTTAGGAATAGAGCAGAATTTACAACAGTTTCTGAAATAGTCCTAAATGTATTTCTGTGATTTTTTTTTATAATAAGTATGTACACAAAGAAGCATTCTCAGTTTTGACCATTATAAAATCAAAATGTTGATCAAATCTGACAAATATTGAAAATGCCTTATATTCAGTAATATTTAATATTCAGCCAAGATTTAATTCTTTATGCAAAAATAAATAAGCACACCCATCTCACTAGCATGCAAATTTACTTTAGTCTTTAAGAAATGATAAAACTGTATGTATACTAAAGAGTTGTTTTAAAATAAATTTTAAAGTATTTTTATCAGTAAGTGTTTAAATTTATATACCTATTTTATACAATTACATACCCAAGACTTGTAAAAATATGTTTAGATGAACGGGTTCACTAGTGGAAAAAGTTTAAGAAACTATATTAGAGAAGGTTCTGTCACAGAGCACTGTTATGCCCTTAGTTTTATTTAATTTTGAGATGGTCTCATGGCTGGCATTGAACTTGCTATGGAGCAAAGAATGACCCTGAGCTCCTGATTCTCCTACATCCACCTCCTGAGGGCTAGGGAAGGTGTGCACCACTACACTTAATTTTATGCAGTGGTGGGGATCTAACCTAAGACTTTATATGTGCTAGGCTGGCACTCTATCAGTTGAACTATTGCCACAAGCCCATGCATGTTTGTCAGAGGACCAGCTATGGAAGGAGTATGCCCTGCTTTACAGAGCAATAGCATAGGAGTCCCGAGTACAGAGGAAAGCACGGCTTATGAGGACTGCAGAGTCGGATAACCTGCAAAAAGCAATTGTCAACTATGTGGAGCCATTCTAACAAATTTGCAAGGCCATGATTGGTGGGTAATAAGAAGTTACCTTAAAAAATGGCTGATTTTGGAAACAGCAAACGGTTAAGGACACCATCCAGTTGAAAACGGAGGTGCTTAGAAGCTAGAAGGATGGAGTCCATCTCTTCATTATTAAACCAAGAGAGACCCTGGGCACCCCAGGGTGTACTGTCTGTGCCAAGTTCATTTTCACATCTCAAACAGTAACCGCCTTTACCCTGGATGGCAAACGCCCATCACTGCTCTGTTGTGGCACAGCCTTTTTACTTTCATACGTGTCGTTTCTACATGGTTTTATTAATTAAATTTGTTTTTTGAAGTTGTCACACATGTATACAATGCTCTCTCATGACTTTCACTTCCTACCCCATCCAACACCCTCCTCTCTACAAATCCCTTTTTCACAATCATGTCTTTTTAAAACACATATTTTCTTCTCTGAGAATTTCATACACTGTATTTTGATCTCATTCACCCCTTTCTCCTCCCTCTGAGTCCTCCCAGATCCAACCCCACTTCCCTGTCCCTGCAACTTGTGTCCTCTTTCTTTTTATAAAATTAGTAACCACTTGAATCCAATTTGAGCTGACCACGTACTTCTGGGTGTGGGGCATGGTCAGCTCAGCAGAGGCCCAGAAAACTGACTTTCCCTCCCCTCAGAAACCATCAGCTGTCCACAGCTCCTCAGTTAGGGATGAGGGTTCAGGAATCCCTTCCTATTCCATGCTTGAATATTGATTGGTTTGATTTTGTGCATGTCTTATGCCAGTCATCACGGCTGTTCTGAGTTCCTGAGTATAGTGTTTGGTTTTGTTGTACGACTCACTGGGCCTTTTTTTTTTTTTTTTTGACATACTCAAGCCCAGATCCCAGACTAGCCTGAAACTTGGGATCCTCCTCTAAATGTGGGACTGCAGGCCCAATAACACCATACTCCACTATTCGAGTCACATTTGATTAGACAGCACCACCAGCTCTACCGCCTTTCAGTTCTAGAATTTTGGATTTGACAGGTCTCATAATTCTCTCCACTTCCTTGGAACATAGATCAAATGGAACAGGTGCAGTCTATCTTGTTCCACAGCCTGTGACAAACCACATCACGAGTGTCACTAACCTTCCAAAGAATCTTCACTTTCTTTCATAGAAGAATATTTGTTTTAGATCATTTCCTGTTTTGAGTTAAAGCATGGGTTTTGTAGCAAATGTGTATTCAAACACTTTAATAGGCCCATTTAATTAAAAATTCAGCATATTTAAATTTGTTGAAACCGGCTTATTAATCCAAATGAGAATAGTGTGAGCGTCTTTATTTCCAGAACTGTATGTAAATTAAGAAACACATCCCAATGCCACTAAGATAGATGGAGAGGTGATGGAGAGGTGATGGAGGATCGAAGCGTCTTTTTGGCTCTTTTTTGTCGTTGTTTGTTTTTGTTGTATTTTTGCTTTCGTTTTTTTGTCTGTTTTTTAAATTAATATTCTTATTTATATCATTTATTTCTTTACATTTTACTTTTATTATTTCTTTCTAAGTTTTCCTTTGGTGGGGGGATGCTACAAGGGTAAAGGGCATCTATGGAGGGACTGGGAAATGAGTGGGACTGATGTGAAATTCCCAAAGAATCAAATAAAAAAATTATTGTAAAAAGAGAAATGCATTCAAGAAGAATATTTTCTCTAGACCTCTGTTAATTTGAAATAAATTCCTCCTCATGTTCCTATGAACTAAAACCTAAACTTGTATCCAAAATGTGTTTCCAAGTAAATCTGGCAAAGTCAATGTGTTAGAAAAGAATTCCTACTTTGTTTGCATCAATACAACACATCAACATATGTATGAATGCATGTATACACACACATACATATCTATGTTGTGCCCCTTGAAATGTCTCCACACATGTATGTATGTACCTACGTGTAGGATGCCACCACACAGTCTTGGTGAATTAACATTGGCTTTTCCTTGTTCTCACACAAGTGTGCATATTTGAGACTGTAACATCCTTCACTAATTTCACAAGTTCTTTCATAGCAAATTACTGGTTTACGTTTTAAATAAATTACCTTCATTTTTTAAAGACATAAAGAATATAATGACATTTTTCCATTTTATAGTCAAAGCACATTTGGAAGTTTTAGAATTTACACATAATGTTGCAAGTATTTGCTCAGAAAATAAATCCAAGAAAAGATTTATATGAGACCAACTACCCAAGTAGGGGATGGATTCTAAACTCAGAGAATAAAAGGTTTATTAAAACATATCAGCCCATAATTTCCAGACTAAACCTTTGAAATAGCCAGCATTCCTCCTTCAGGTGACTTTGGATAGTGTTCTGTTCTTTTAGGTCATAAGGTGGATGAATGAATAGACAGAACCATTTCCTTCAAGTATTTAATTCCCTCTTTCTGGTTTCTACCCGCATGTTCTATAGCCATGTTTCTATGTGTGCATTTATTTTGTTACACTCAAGTTATAAAAATCACTTACGTCTGAGTTCATTTAAGCAGACCCAAGCTGAGATAAAATTGGGAGTAAGTGCCCCATTGTTGAGCTAGTGTGCTGGTGACCCATGAGTACAACTATTAGCATATACTGTTGTGCATGATAGTTTGTTTTAGAGTAAAGCAGAATTGCGTGTGTGTGTGCGTGTGTGTGTGTGTGTGTGTGTGTGTGTGTGTGTGTGTGTGTGTGTGTTCAGGTTGTTCAGCTGATCTGGCCAAGAGTATGCATGTGTGCATGCATATGGGACAGATGTCAATGTCTTCCTTAATCTCTCCTCCCCTTGCTTTTTGGGGCAGGATCTCTCACTTAACCTGGAGCTCATGGATTTAACCGGACTAGCTGGCCATTAAGTCCTAATATTCCTCCTGTTTCTGTCTCCTCCGTACTAGAATTAAAGGCACACACCGCCACAACCAGATTTGGGGATCGAAAGCCAGGTCCTCATGCTTGTACAGCAGGAACTTTACTGGCTCAGCCATCTCCCCAGCCTCAAAGCAAAGAATTTTTGAATTGCAAGAACACCTGGAAATGAGGTGGGGACTACAAAGACCAGAAGGAAAATATGGCTGTAACCCACTGGGATTTTTGAGCTCTAGAGAGTAAGGGGAAAGAATGCTAGGGGTTGCTTTCAGGAGGAATGCTGTTTTTGGGTGAAATGCTAGGCTGCTCCAAGGACACTACTAGAGAAATGCAAAGAATATGTGAGGATTCTTATTGCCAACTCCAGAGAGTGATTAGTCTAGCTCTGTCTTTGAGACAGGCTACTTTTTGAATGCAGAGGTGCATATTGGTACCGGCTTGGGCATTTCACAGAGATCAAGGAAAGCTATCTCTGTGACTGGCAGTTTCCCAGCAGAAAGGCAGTATTGGAAGAAAGAGATAGAAACAGATAACATAGGAGATTTCTTATCCCTTCGAGGATATCCAGGACCCGGTCAAGGGTCCCTTCCTGATATTACAGTCTTCCCCAAAGTGCAGAGGTGAAGAATGAATTTTGGGCATGGACTGTTAGTAAGAGCTTCTTTTTTTTGCCATAGACTATTGTCATTTGGGCATATCCACATTGTTTTTAATCTATGGAGGTTCAAAGTCACTATGATAAACCTTTTAAAGGTAAATGTAGACTTATTTGCAAACACTTAAGAAGTACAAACAGAACTTGATCCATATCAAGTAGTGCTATTTTCTTTCCATAATCTAAGTCATTATTGAATGCACAATTGTCTTTGTGCATAATAACTTAGTTAATAGTTATAGAATAAGGGAGGCAATGTAATTTAAAAGCTATTAGCCAGCATTCAGGCATAGTCTATCTATATTATACCTATATTTATCCAGAAAGGTATTTTCAGTTTCAGAGTTTTACTATACATTAAATTATAAAAAGTTCTTTTGTTAGTAAAATTGGGATTGCAATTTCATTCTTATTTGATTTGGTGCTAGGACATACACTAAGTTAAAAACTTTATATAGAATGCTGTCGTGAAATCAGAAGTAGGCCAGCTAAATATTTGCCAATGTTTCAGTGCAGCTTGTGCTTTGTTTCTACTTTAAAACTTCAATCACATTTGAGGTTGAAGAACCTCTATGAGAGGCTCTGTGGGATTTTATGAGTCATCATTGTGCATGTGATCTGTTTTGAGCTCATATTTCTCTTTTTTTCAGTTATTTGGGCTGTGATAAGCTGATAAAATTTCCATTCTAGCACAAAACATATGTGGGGGTGTGTTCAGACATTCATGTACATTCTTTATTACTAAAGTAGCAGTATGCTCCTCCACTTACTAAGATATACCGAAGCAGACACCTAAGCTCTTTATAGTTGTAGATTTAGCTTTGTCATCTTTAAAGCGGGGATACCAGAAACCTTGATGCTGATGGGGAACTGCAGCATGTTTTCCCACGCCTGGTATGGTTGAGCACTCTCTGACGTCTTTCTGTAATATAGCTCTCGAACAAGCAAAGACTTCACTTCGAACTTAAGTGTGTGGTCTTTTCCCGCCAAATATCCAAGGCTGATGATTAGACTGTTGCCATATCTTAACTCTGGACTTAAATGGCCTATCAAAGACATAGGATGAATACATTTATTTCTAATTCCAATAAATTTCTGGCTGCATAATTTTCACATGGAATGTACTTTTGTGCAATCTCTTTTTTTCCTTAGCACCATGATTGTAATTTGGGTCTTTAGCATCCCATGCAAGGGCCACTGAGCAAAACCAGCAGGCATCAGACTAGATTTCTTGTGGGGGTATTGTGTTCCCCAAAATATTGTGTACCTTAATAAACTTATCTGGGGTCAGAGACGGAATAGCCACAATATGAAACAGAGGTTAGGCAGTGGTAGCATACGCCTTTAATCCTAGCATTCGAGAGGCAGAAATTCATGTGTTCAAGGATACACCCAAGCATGGTGACCCACGCCTTTAATCCCAGAAAGCACGCCTTTAATCCCAGGGAGTGGTGGAAGAAAGCAGAAAGGTATATAAGGCGTGAGGACCAGAAACTAGAGGCATTTGCCCTGGAGAGGCCTTTGGCCTGGAGAAGCCTTTGGCCTGGAGAAACATTTGGCCTGGTTAAGCATTCAGGCTTTTGAGCAGCAGTTCAGCTGAGACCCATTCTGGATGAGGGCTCGGGGCATCCAGTCTGAGGAAACAAGACCAGCTGAGGATCCAGCGAGGTGAGATAGCTGTAGCTTGTTCTGTCTCTCTGACCTTCCAGTGTTCACCCCAATAACTGGCCTCGGGTTTGATTTTATTAATAAGACCTTCTAAGATTCATGCTACATCATTTCTCTCCTTTTTTATTTCAATTTGCATATTGCTAGGATTATTTTCTTAAAAACCATCACTTCCCTGATCACTGCAGGATGGTGAAACTATAGATTTGAATTATGTCCTTGTTTCCTTCTGAGCTATGATGGTTATTTATAAAAATCACATTTTATTTTTGCATTCATTTCATCCTCCTTTCACATCCTATGTTCCCGGGAGGAGTATTTTTGTTGTGGTCCTTTGCTCTGGCTTCTTGCCTGTGTGTGCACTATCCCCATCACCTGGTATGCTTGTCCTTTCACTTCATGGATCAAGGGATCATTCAATTTGATGTTTCCAACCCAAGTTATATGAAAACTCACAAAACAATCATGTCTCTTGAAGCTTTTCCAAAGGTGTACAGACAACTCATCCATTCTGACATTTTTGATGAGGGAAAATAGACAAAGCAAAAAAAAATCCTTTATAGACATGCTCAGATGATCTCCAAGGTCATTCTAGGCATTGCCAAGTTGACAATCAAGATAAACAATTATGTCTTTTAAAATTTATTTATTTTAAATGACCCCTGAACTTAAAAGTAGTGTGTGTCTATACCTGGTTCAACAGACATGTATGATTTTATCAACTATTTTCTTTATAAAAACTTATTTTTGTATCAGGGTCCCCATCCTTGGATTAGATCACCTAATCTGTTAGAATTATATATAAAATTAGACTAAATACTCTGATGAGTGCTTAAGTGACTTGGGATTCAGCTATTGTACAGAGTAAATGCTTTATTGTGTGGAGTTTGTGATATAAAACCATTGCTTAATTTGTTTACTGAGAAAGCCAAGTAAGAAGGAGGAGATGTGAGATTTATTGTGATTCTCAAGGGAACAGCCACATTTGGTTATTTACCAAATATTTGAGTTAATCAAACTTTGCACCTCTGTGCTAATCTAAGGAAAAGCTAGGTTTATTTTGGCTTATGGCTTCAGTCTAAGTCTCGGGGTGACAGAGAATATTATGGTGGCGGAGAGTAACCCAGAGGCTTCTTACCTCATGGTGACCAGGAGACAGAGAGGAGACTATGAAGAAGGGGCCAGGGCCAAGATACTCCTTTCAAAGGCACACCTCTAGTAACATACTTTCTTCAGGTAGGCACTACTTTCTACAGTACCACTGTTATCAATATTCTAGTCACATTTTAGAATCCTCATTGGATTAAATCATGGATTATACTTGAGCTCTCACAATCTAACAGTCTCTGGAAATGTCTTCATAGATGCCCAGAGGTATGATTTTCTAGTGTACCAGGAACCCGTCTCAAGCCAGTACATCAATAGAGATCAGCTATTACATGTCCCCTCTGTGCAGCATGTTGGATATTTAGTGGATATTTAATAGCTTAAGTGCCTTTTGTAGGTCTGTTGAAACTATATCACAGAACAGTTTTTATATTCTGTCATAGCTGTTAGAAATCGGAGCTGCAAGCTTAGGAAGGGAAGCTAAAACCAATTTACCATTCATAAATTAGCTTTCTTAGGGCAGATAGCTCAAAGTGAAAGTCTTTATCACTTGGGGGCTAGACTTGTTTCTCCCCCTTGCTCAGAGCTTGTGTGTTAAGAGCAGGAACTGTCAGTCCTTTGTCTCAAGGAACAAATTGCAGGAGTCATGGCCTGATTTGTTCAGGCTGCCTATTTGATCTCTTAGAATGACCAGTGTCTTAAAGTGGTAGGCCTATGATCTAGCAATGGCTATTTCAGTTCTTTTTATCATTGATTCTAAAATTATGACCATTATTAGGAATGGGACTTCTATGTTATAAAACAAAGATCACTTTTTCCTTTTGCATGTTTCTGTGGTTCAACAGTTTTGGCTAACCTCTACTGGGCTGTTCTGATGATCTTACCTGGCTCACTCTGGAGGCTCTAGTCGGTTGGGAAGTTGGTTGGAATCTGATTGACAACAGATGTTCTATTCACAAGGACAGAAGTTGGCCCCAGGGAGTGTGGAGACTGTAGACAAATTTCTAAATGGTCTTCTTAAATAAAAAAACACAGGGCCAGATATAAGGGTGAAAGCCTGAGAGAGATGAGGGAAATAGGGAAAGCCACAGCTAACCTTACCTCACCAACTTGGCAGCTTCCAAGTGTGAGCCAGCTACTTCCTGTCTACCCACGCCTATATGACTTGCTATTCTACCATCTGATTTGCTCTCTCTGTCCAGCTACATCACTTCCTCTTCCCGCCCAGCTCAGACACTTCCTGTCTGTCTGTACAGACCTCCATGGTTAACTAGTTTTGGAATTTAAGGCGTGTGCCACCACACCTGGCTCTGTTTCCGGTGTGGCCTTGAACTCACAGAGATCCAGACAGATTCCTGCCTGCCAAGTGATAGGATTAAAGGTGTGTGCTACCGTTGCCTGACTTCTTTGTTTACTTATAATGGCTGTTCCTATTCCTCTGATCTCCAGGCAAGCTTTATTTATTAAAGCACAAATAAAATATCACCACATTTCAGCACAAATAAAATATCACCACATTTCAGCACAAATAAAATATCGCCACAGGGGACTGTATCATGTATCTCCACCTCTGCCAATAGGAAGACAATCTGCTTCCTATAGGGTCCCAAAAGTAACAAGTGAAGGCAAGATCATATTTACTAAAGTCCCTTGGCCCAAGAAATTTCATGGCTAAGGATCAACTCAAAGGAAAAAGAAATAGGTTCTATTTCTGCAGGGAAAAACTTCAAAGTGTTGCCAATTGTTTTGTTTTTAATTGAACATAATCTCCATATTCATTCATAGCCCTGGTGTTTGTAGATGTAGCATAATTCTCATAGTAAAACAGTATTTCAAGTATGGTGTTTATACCTTGTATGCAGATTGAAGCAATAAGTATAGAATGCTGACATATTATGAGGCTTGGAGGCTCCTCTTTGAGTTTATGGTGTAAACTCTAAAATATTTTCAGCAGGATTAAAAATTCAGTACTTTGCCTTTTAAACAAAGTTTTCAAGGTAAGAGAATTACTGTAATGCCAAAATCTCTATGCTTAAATCCCACAACTGAGTGCTGAAAATTTCAATATGAAATCACTCCCTAAAGCAACTGTGCCCTTTTAATTTTTTAACTTCTATAGAATATTACAAAAGGGAAAAAGAGAATAAAAAAGAAAACGCGGAGTAAAATTGTAGTCATAAATCTATTGAAGGTACCTATGTTATTTGGAAGCTAATTATGATTGTGTGCAAAGCAAATGAAGTAAGAACTGAATTAATGGATACCAGCTACCTCCCACAAGGTAATGAGGCATGCTTTATAGCAATAGTGCCTCAAATTGAAAAATTAAACTGCGGTGGAGAGAATAAAGGGGCAGTCAGGTTAGGAATAACAAACAAGGCCAAAGGACTTCCCAAAGGCCTTCTCTGAGACTCACAACCCTTGCTTGCTTTCCTGTGATATGGAATATACTATTCAGCACAGAATTTTAATGACTTCTTACACTCTTCTTTTTTTCAAGAGAAGAGAAGAGGAGAGGAGAGGATATATCTATATATCTATATCTATATCTATATCTATCTATCTATCTATCTATCTATCTATCTATCTATCTATCTATCTAT
>CABHPH010143504.1:1512-42637 GCA_902168325.1 Peromyscus nudipes
GCCCAGGCTGGCCTCGAACTCACAAAGATCCGCCTGGCTCTGCCTCCTGAGTGCTGGGATTAAAGGCGTGCGCCACCACTGCCCGGCTGTAGCTGGAAATCTTTGCTCTTGCTAAAATCTTCTGTTGCTTATTCCTATCCCAAATACGTTTTTCCCACTATCCACATGTTATATATTTGAGACAAGGTCTCACTGTATATCCCTGGCTGGGCTGGAACTCACTATGTAGTCCAGCTTAGCCTTGAATTCATAGAGGTTTACCTGCCTCTACCTCCCAAGTGCTGGGATTAAGGTGTGTGCCACCATGTCCAACTAGTTTTCCATTTTTAACATTTTATTTAGTTTTTATTATTTGTATATGTGGTGTCTGTATGTGTTAATGAGTATGTGATTGCCTTTGTGTGGACATGGAGGTCAGAAGACACTTTGTGAATTAGTTCTCTCTTTCTACCTGTATGTAGGTTCCAGTGATGAAACTCAGGTGGTCAGGCTTGATAGGCAAGCACCTTTACCCACTGAGCCATCTCTCCAGGCCCAGTCACTGTTATTTATTGAATGAAAAATAAAATAAAAGGAGGGAGGCATGACTACTCCTAAAGTATGGAGAAGATTTTTATTGTAGAGATAAAAGGGAAAGCAGGCAGAGGGGAGAGTGCAGGCTGAACTTGGCAGGCTGACTAGAGCAGACCATGAGAAGAGCAAGAGAGGCACTGACGGCCAGGGCAAAGAGGCCAAGAGAGCTGCAGAGCCAAAATGGTTGGGTTATGTAGGGCTCTGGCTGTGGGGAGGGAAGCGGAAGCCCAGTCCCTGGGAGGGGAGGTTTAGAGTAGGGGCAGAGTGGGAAGTGCTTGAGGAGCCACAGGTGCTGAGGAATGCTGGGAGAACTGGCCGTGTCTGCTTTGATATGTTAAGTAGACACCTCTCTTAGCCTTCTGTCCCAGGTGTCTTTGAGACCTAACGTTTATTTATTTAGTTTTGAGACAAAGTTCTCATTATGTAGCCCTGGCTGCCCTGGATTTGCTATGTAGAACAGGCTGGCCTCAGACTCGCAGTAATTTGCCTACTTCTCCCTTCCACATGCTGACATTAAGGGTGTGTTCTACCGTACTTGGCTATTTAAAGCTTTTAAAAAATATTTATTTATATGTTTGTGCCTGCATGAGTTTGCACATGTACACCGTGTGCAAGCAGGTGCCTGAGATGGCCCGAGAGGATGTAGATTCCACTGGAACTGGAGTTACAGGCAGCTGTGAACCACCATTGGGATGCTGGGAGCTGACCCTGAGTCCTTTGCAAGACAGCTGTCTCTCAGTACCGTTAATTTCTGATGTGCTGCCTCCTTCATTCTTTTGTTAATTTTTAATTACCTGATTTCTTTGTATGTGCATGTGTCACAAAATGGAGATGTCAGAGGACAACTTGTGGGAATCAGTTCTCTACGCTGTGGGTCCTGAGGATCAAATTTCCATTGTCGGTCTGGATGGAGATGCCTTTATCTGCTGAGCCATCTTCCAGCTCAGTTACTGTTCTTTTGTAAAGGAATTTTAGGTTGCTAGAGAAATGACTCAGCAGCTAAGAACATTGACTGCTCTAGCAGAGGAGCCAGGTTCGGTTCCTAGACAGCTCACAACTGTCTGTAACTCTGGTTCCCGGGCATCCAGTGGCCTTTTCTGGCCTCTGTGCATACTGCACACACAGATACATAAGCCTGCATACACAAAATTTAAAAAAAATCATCTTTAAAAAAATGGAATTTTAAGAACCTTTTATTGTTTGATTAATGGCATGTAGTCCTGTTCTTGCAATTTGTGATATTTTGAAATGTGGCTTTTCCGGATGGTTTGAAAAATGAAGCTTTCTGTGTTGTTTTTACTTTGTCCTGTGCAGTGTCTGCCATTCCTCTATCGTCTGGGTCTCATCAGCGTGATCCTTAGCCACTTCACGTCCCTTCCGCAGTCACTCACTGTGCAGTCTCGAAGCCCTGCCCTCTCCTCGGTGTGCGTTCCCTCCTCATGGGAGAGACAAGGCACAGATCGACACAAGTTTCTCCTTTTGAGACAAGGTCTCAGCGGCCCTTGCTGGGCCGGTACTTGCTCTGTAGCCCAGGCTGGCCTTGGATTTACAGAAATCCAACTACCTCTATCTCCCAAGCGCCTGGACTAACTTCGTTTAAAAGCTTTTTCCACATAAAATTGAATGAGCAGGAGCCGTGCTTGTGTAGTAAAGGAAACCGGAAAGGCTGAGCTTCCTCAGTTGAGGGGGAAATGCGTGTGTAATTGCCGTGGCTCCCTCCACTGGGATGTCTAAAATCAGCCACACCAAAAACACAAAGTGTAGATGTGCTCGTGTCCAAGGAAGCCGAGGGAACACTGTCGGTGCCACTGCTGAGCATATCAATAAGTCAAGCCAGTTTGGAAAACTGCAGACTTTGAACTGTGCATTGTCTGACACCCAGCATTTCTACTGTTTGGGGTAAATGCAGCAAGGTGGAGCTGTGCAAGTTCAGTAATTGTATTGATCATTGCCAAGCAGCTCATTGGAAGCAGGGCGTTGGTTTGTGGATAACTTAATTTATATGTCTATAAACATGTGGCTGAGATTGCGTAGTGGTGTCCATTTACTTATTTGGTCATTGTTCTTTCTCTTCCTCACTCCCAGTTGTCTGTGTTTCTTGAAAGGGTCTTACATAACCCAGACTAGCCTCAAACTCCCTGCGTAGTCAACACTTGATTGAACTCCTAATCCTCCTGCCTCCACCTTCTAAGCTCTGGAATTGCAAGCATATACCATCACACCTGGCTTCTTTTCTTTCTTTGTTTTTTTGTTGCTGTTTGCTTATGTTTTAGTGTTTTTAAGAAACTTTACTTCTGATTTTCCTTTATGTTTCAGGTATCTTTTTTTCACTTATATTTTTATTGTTTACATTATTTTGCTATTCATTTTTGTTCTTGTAGTTACGTTTTAGTTCCTTCTGAATTTTTCATACTGTTAAATATTATTTTTTTCCTTTTGTTAAACTTTTTTTTTTAAGAAAGGGTCCTAGTTGTCCAAGGTGGTCTTGAACTAGCTATGTAACTGAGGCCGGCCCTGAACTCTGTTTTGTTTTGTTTGAGTTAAGGTCTCCCCATGCTTTTCCCAATTATTAAGACTTCAAAGTCCTAGCAGATTGGTTATCTGGTGCGGCTCTGCTGCCTAGTTGCTCATGTTCATCGTCTCATATGTTGTCATATATTCTTAAAGTCCCATTTATGAAGGCTCCAGTCTCATGGATTGATTATCTATCCAAGGTAGATGTGAATTTTGGGGATGCATACATTCTGGGAGGCTTGTTTTAGTTTTGAGGCAGGGTTTCTCTATGTTGCCCTGGCTGTCCTGAAACTTATTATGTAGACCTGGCTGGCCTCGAACTCTCAGAGATCCACCTGCCAACTGCCTTAGCAGTGCTGAAATTAAAAGTGTGTGTCACTAAGCCTGGCTGTGCAGGCTTTCTTTCCACAGGAGGCAATTTTTAATAAATTGTTGATTGCTCCAAGGGAAAGTTCTCAAAATAATATAATCAATTGACATCTTCTCTACTAGACATTTCAGTGGACTATTTCTGGAATTCTCCATTATAGTTACAGTTATATGTCTGACATGTCAGTGTAAAGAATTTTAATACAAAATACTTTTCACGTGGAAGCATGATGGGGGAGTGGCACTGCTCTGCTGTTTGCCAGTGTGACTAGTGTCAGCCTGGAAGAAGATCTATCAAAAGTACTTGCAGTTCCAGAAGGAAATAGCCATGTGCCAGTTACACATGTGGGAGCCTGGAGGTTGTCAGTGGTGTATTATTAAGATTTTCATCGAAAAACAAAAAACAAACAAACAAAAAAAGCTTTTCAGACATAAGTAAAAGTAGAATAAATTATATCTCTAGCTGGGCGGTGGTGGCACACGCCTTTAATCCCAGCACTTGGGAGGCAGAGGCAGGTGGATCTCTGTGAGTTCAAGGCCAGCCTGGTCTACAGAGCAAGATCCAGGAAAGGCTCCAAAACTACACAGAGAAACCCTGTCTCGAAAAACAAAACAAAACAAAACAAAAAATTGTATCTCTAACCCCTTCTTTGAGTAATTATCAGCATAGGTCCCATCCTGTTTCATCCCCTTTTCCATTGCTAGGTTATTTGTAACCCAAATATCAGAGCCTATACTTTTCTCTGTGTGTTGGCCTTTATCTCTGAGATGGTAACCTTCTTACATAACCATAAATCCTTCTTAACATCATCTGTTCCTGGTCATACTTCCATGTGTAGAGTCTTCCTCTCAAGGTCCAGCCAGTGTCCACATATCCAGCCTAACTAAAAAGTATTTTAGTCTCTTTTAATCTTTTAATTTTTCTCCCCCATGTTAATCATTTCTTGAAGAACTTTGGGTTATCCTTTAGATTGTGACAAATTCTAGATTTGGCTAAGTTGCTTTTTGATGCTGTCATTTAACATGAACTCCTATCCTTATATTTCTGGTAAGCTGGTATTTAAATCTGAACGTGTGAGATCTAGTATGATGGTGACACATGGCACGTAGCCGTCATTGGCCAAGGGAGACTCAGAGCAACACTGTGGGCTGTGTAATTTGAAGAGTGTATCATGGGATTATTAAATTTTATATGTATGGTGAATGTTTTGCTTGCATGTATGTGTACAGTGTGTGTGCCTGGTGCTTTGGAGACTAGAAAAGAGCATCAGATCCTCTGGCACTGGAGTTATAGCTGGTTGTGAGCCACCATGTAGGTGCTGGGAATTGAACCCAGGTACTCTGCAAGAGCAGCAAGTGTTCTAAACTGCTAAGTCACATCTCTAATTCCATTTACCCCCATCTTATATAGTCCAATATCTCATGCCCAGAGAATGTTCTTGTCTATTATTAAGACAGGTTTTCTACATTAATTAAGTTAACAATTAACAGTGACCATCACAAGCTCTACTCAGGTGGACCAAGGATCCTGAGTTGACTTGTAGAACTGGTTTCAAGAGATATTCAT
Organism: Peromyscus nudipes; assembly: GCA_902168325.1. NCBI lineage: Eukaryota > Metazoa > Chordata > Mammalia > Rodentia > Cricetidae > Peromyscus > Peromyscus nudipes. The sequence goes on from CABHPH010143504.1 coordinate 6,536, forward strand.
ATAAACTGAAGTTGGAGTTTGAAGCCAAGGGCCATAGAGACACCTAAAACTTGTGGGAGCTTCAGAAGAGGGAGTCAAGTTTACATTTATTAGCAATAAGAGTTGGTTTTTTTTTTTAATTACCTGTTCAAATGTTGTAACTTGTTGGTGTATTAAAATATTTTTGTGTGTGGATTCTTTTCCTAGGTTGGTGTATTAAAATATTTTTGTGTGTGGATTCTTTTCCTAGGTGGTATTAAGAGTTTTAGGAAGTGCATTGTACAGGTGTACACAGAGAAAGAAGTGCCAATAAGATAAAATGCAGGTGTATTCCTTACTTTTCTCCTCACCTGGACAAAATACTTAATAGAAACACCTTGAGAAAATATTACACAGAGGCAGGAGGATAACTGCAATGTTCGGCCATCCTGATTTACATAGCAAGTTCTGGGCCAGTGAGTTCAAGGCCAGTCAGGCCGCAGAATGAGGCTCTATTTGAAGAGAGGAAGAGGAAGAAAGAGAATATGTTGATTTTTGTATTAGGGACCAGGTGCTGGGGGGCTTCGTTTTCATAGCTAATCAGTAAGCAGCCACAAGTATAACTAAGAAGTCCCTATTGCAAAAAGGAAGTTCTTGTGGGGTGATTACTTCTGCTTCAGGGTACAGCTTCAAGAGGAAAAATTAAGGACAAGGACAATGACCAATCTTTGTACTTTCATCTTTGAAGGGAGTTGGGATAGTTTAGACAGGCACTCCTTGAGAAATACGTGCTAATATGCAGAGGTAAGTAGCTGACCCAAAGTCAAGGAGATAAACACAGAATGAAGTCAGAGATGCCAGGCTTTTATCAGGGATTTAGTTCCCAAGGAAGGAGCTAATACTTTTAGCAAAGTAGCTTTTAAATGCCTGTTTCATAATGTTGAATCCAGTGTATCCAGCATAACTGTAAGCTGGAATATTGTTGCTTAATCAATGTTGTGCTGTGTACTCTTTCTTAGAGTATTTAAAAGTATCATTTTCTAACATACTTAAAAATGTGATTGCGTATGCTGGATGGCAGGATTGATTGCTTTATAAGTGTTCTCTATCTCCCCAAATTAATAGAAAGTAGATATTTTGTGGGAAATGCAGTGAAATGTCATTAAAAACCTAACCTTATGTATAACTTTTCCATTTTCGAGTGATGAGTCATTCACAGTGAACTGTGGTTCATTATTACAGAGGTGGATGTCCTTTGAGGATGTGACCGTGGACTTCAGCCAGGAGGAGTGGCAGCAGCTGAACTCTGCCCAGAGATGCCTGTACCAGGACGTGATGCTGGAGATCTACAGCCACCTCTTGGCAGTGGGTGAGCACAGCTGGCCAGGGGTCCAGGATGGGCTCCATTGAGGAGTTCCTTCCTTCTCTTTACAAAGCATGCTGGGGTATCAGAAGTGTCTCTCCCTCTCCCTCTCTCCCTCTCCCTCTCTCCCTCTCTCCCTCTCTCCCTCTCTCCTTCTCTCCCTCTCCCCCGCCTCTCTCTCTGTATATGTATGTGTGCTTGCTTCATTTGCCCTGATGCTTCATTTCTTTTGTGTACCTACAAGTATTAATTATACAAAATAGAAAATGTTGACTTGGTTTTACTAATGAGGCAGTGCAGAGCTTCACTGGATCATCTCTGAGACAAGAAACTACCCCAAATCCAATATCTTTCTGATTAACAGGGTATCCCATTCCCAGCCCCGGAGTCATCTTTAGGATGGAAAAAGGAAAGGAGGCACAGGCAGGAAAGGCTGAACTTCCAGGCCAGCACTGTCAAGGTGAGCCACTGCTTCCCAGGTCGGGGTAGATTTCACGAGGCCATTGTCAGTTGTCTCACCAAGTCCCCTGTGGTGGTCACCTTTAGATCGTTTTCTCCTTGGAGTTTTATGGTTAATTCTGCAATCCATTTATTATTGATGTGAGGCAATGTGAGACTTTCGGAAAGATGAGTCTGTGGGACAAGCTTGTCTGACCATGGATATGAATGAACCTAAGTGGGCTAACTCAGCCATCTTCTAATAATGATGACCAGTTACACTCTGATATGTAAATGCACAAGAATTTTTATTTGCACATCTTGTTTATAAACATTTGACATTGGCCAAGTTGGTTAATATATTGCCCAAGTAATAGAGAAAGAATTGGTTGTAATTTATGTGTTCTAACAACTGACTTCTAAATTAGTATATTGTCTTTTGGGTTCTTATTATTGTTTATATTGTGTCTGTTTTTGCTTTTCCTATTGATCTCTGAATTAATTGATTTTTCTTTCCTTTGCTGGTTCGTCGTTTTTCCTTAGTTGTGGCGCCTTAGACTTAGTGTTCTGTGTGTTCCTCTTCTCATTCTGTGATAGGTTTGCCTGAAAGGCTCTGTTCATTCTGAATATGCAGTTCTCATTGTAGTATTATGATGAATTTCTTAGTCCCTGACCTTATAGTCTCTCCTGCCTTGTTTAGATATATGAGAACATTCCTGTAAGATGGTTCCCTTCCTTCATTTTGGGAGATCAGAAATTGGGATCTACCTCATTCAAGTCAGAAAGTCTTTTTTGTCTGGTTAATCACCTTTTCTCTTCTGGGCTTCTGAACTATTTTCTCTTGGTGCTATAATTTATTTTACTATTTTGGAATCCCTACCCATTTTCTTTTTGAATGCACAAGTTATTTTCTTAACCCCATTGGCATCAGTATAGTCCATCTCCTTCTTTTGTTGTTTATTTCTGTGGTATTTTATTTATTTTTTGGTTATTATTGTTACTTTTCAAGCAAGTCTCTATGTAGCTCTGGCTGTCCTGGAACTCACTTTGTAGATCAGGCTGTCTTGTACTCACAGAGATCCACCTGCCTCTGCCGCCTGAGTGCTGGGATTAAAGGCCTGTGCCGCCATGTCTGTGTCTTTCTTACTTAGGTTAAGTTTTCCTTGTGTGAATTATGGATTCCACTTAAGACACGTGATCAATCAATGCTACTGATAGATTTTATTGCAACAAATGTTGCTATTTTGCTTTTTGATACATTTTGGTGCAAACATGCAGTTTATTTCTATTATATAGGATTCAGAAACTTTCTGATGTTCTTATCATGTTTATATATTTCCATCTAAAAATACAGCTGACTAGTTTATATGCCTCTATCTGATCCATTGTTGTCATAATTATATTATTGTCTGCTATGTAGGTGACCCCCATTGTATACAGTTACTGATTAGCTTGTTTCTACTAATTGTTATCAGCATCAGCATCATTAGTACCTGATTTAGGCATTTATGTTCAGTCTCAGTTCCTCTGTATGATTCATTTTTCATCTTAGTCACTCTGTTTATTCTTTCATCTGTTTCTGTTTTTAGAAAAATCAGAAATTGACACCTCACCACAGACGGTATCTGAGAAAGCTTCAGTTCATAGTGATATGGCAAGTGAAGTCACAAGAGATGGTTCATGGTGTTCCCCTTTACAAGAACTACAGCAGGATGCTGATATTGCTAAGAGAGATAAACAAAACCAGTTTCTACCCTTGCCTCCTGGTACTCTCCTCAAGAAAACTCTGAGTACAAGTAGTGGTCATAAATATCAAAATCCTGGGGAAATTATTCCTTTGGGATCCTACCTCATTTCTACACAAGAGAATCTTCCACGATATTGCTTACTTCCAAAATGTTTGGAGCTAAACCTAGGAGCAAATGGTCGGAATGAAAGCAGTGTCACAGAACAGCTTATTAACATTGTTACATCCAGTCAGCTCCTGATACAAGGCTCTTGTAATACTAACTGTGTGGTTACTCGTGGAGGAGAAGAACCATGCAGAAGTACTGAGAATGGAGATGTTCTCAACCATAAACAACCAGCAATACATGAAAACCATTTTCAGGAGAAAGCAGATCCAGGTTCTCAGTGTGGGGAGGTATTTTATGCCATATCTGTGCACAAACCTGAGATCACTCTCACTCTGGACAGACCTATGGTTTCTTACAATGGTGGGAAGGCCTTCCTTTATGTGTCGGATTCATCAAATTATCCATTTCAGCTGAAGGTGGATCGTCTCGGTCACACTGGAGGGGAGCTTTACAAATGCAGCAGTTGTGAGAAATCCTTTTGTACTGAGGCTGCGCTCCAAGAGCATGAGCAAATTCACACAGAAGAGAAACCATATGTGTGTACACTGTGTGGAAAAGCCTTCAGAGATAGGTCAGCTTTCTATGAACATGAATTGATTCACAAGAATCACACGCCTTTTATCTGTGACAAATGTGGGAAGGCCTTCTTACGTAAGTCAGAGTTGACATCCCATAAACAAAGTCACAATGGAGAGAAACCTTACAAATGCAATGACTGTGGAAAATCCTTTAAGTTTCCGTCTCAACTGAAGGTGCATCATCAAAGTCACACGGGTGAGAAGCCTTATGAATGCCGTGAGTGTGGAAAGTCATTCAGTAAAACAGCCAAACTCAAGGTGCATCAACGGATTCACACAGGGGAGAAACCTTATGTGTGTTCTCAGTGTGGAAAGGCCTTTAATCAGAAATCAATACTAGACAGGCATGAAAAACTTCACCCTGGGGAGAAGCCTTATAAATGCAGTGACTGTGGGAAGTCATTTAATTATCCATCCCAACTGAAGGTACATTGCCATAGTCACACAGGGGAGAAGCCTTATAAATGCCATGAGTGTGGGAAATCGTTTAATTTTCCATGTGAACTGAAGGTGCATTATCAGAATCACACGGGAGAGAAGCCTTACAAATGCCGTGAATGTTGGAAACTGTTCAGTAAAATGTCCCAACTGAAGGCACACTATCGAGTTCACACTGGAGAGAGACCTTATAAATGCAGCCATTGTGGAAAAGCCTTCTCTACTAAGGAACAAGTCCAAGAGCATGAGCGAATCCACACCGGAGAGAAACCCTTTGTGTGCACTGAATGTGGAAAAGCCTTCAGTAGCAGGTCATCTTTTCGTAAACATCAGTTAATTCACACTAAAGAGAAGCCTTTTGTCTCTCAGAAATGTGAAACAGGCCTCCAGGAGTCAGCTTTGATACCCCATCAGCAACTTCATATTGGTGAGAAGCCTTACAAATGCCCTGACTGTGGGAAGTTGTTTAATTATCCATCCCAACTGAAATCCCATTATCAAATCCACACAGGAGAGAAGCCTTGTAAATGTCTTGATTGTGGGAAATCATTTAGTAAAACATCTCAACTGAAGGCACATTCTCGAATTCACACAGGCGAGAGGCCTTATGTGTGTTCTGTGTGTGGAAAGGCCTTCAAACAATTGTCAACATTGAGCAGACATGAAAAAATTCACCTGGTTGAGAAGCCTTACAAATGCAATTTCTGTGGCAAATCATTTTGTTCTCCATCTGAACTGAAGGTGCATCTTCTCATTCATACAGGAGAGAGACCTTACAAATGTAGCAACTGTTGGAAAGCCTTTTGTACTAAGGTCCAACTCCAAGAGCATGAGCGAATTCACACAGGAGAGAGACCTTATGTGTGCACTCACTGTGGGAAAACCTTTAGAAGCAGATCAGTTTTTTCTAAACATAAGTTGATTCACAGGAAGGAAACACCTTTTGTCTGTGAGAGATGTGGGAAAGTGTTCTTACAGAAGTCAGAGTTGACATCTCATCTACAAACTCACATTGAGGACAAGCCTTAGGAATGTCAAGGCTGGAACATGGTTTACTCAGATACACCAACTGAGGGTACACTGTCAAATTCACATGGTGAAGAAGCCTTCTAAATGTAGTATCTGTGGGAAAGTCTTGGCTTCTAATGCCCAACTCCGACAGCATGAACAAATGAATTCACCCAGGAGAGAGACCCTGTTTGTGCTCTGAATGTGAAAAAATCTTCAGTAGCAGGTTAACTATATAGACATCACATGTCTCATACGAGGGTGAGACCTTTGTTTCTCACAATGTGGGTCGGATTTTGCCTCTCTTGGAGGAACTCACATTGAAGAGAAGTTTTTGGAATGTCATGATTGGGAAATCATTCATTACTACATCACAGATCAGTCCCATCATTAGTTCATAGGTGGGGATGACCTATGTGTGTTCTAACAGAATTCAACATATATACTACATGACTCATACCAGTCAGTTTTTACAGGTGCAGTTTTACATAACAGGGTTTACTGAGAAATAAGTTCCTAGCTTATTAGTGTATTCCAAAATGAAATTTATTTCTTTATCTAATTGAAGTTCATTTTATGTGTGATCTAATTGCACATCACCTGATTAATATTACAGAAAACAAATCTAGTTACGCATTGATTGTTTAGACATAACAAACATTATGCATGAGGAAAGTTTGTCAGAAATTAACTAATAATGATAAGCACACATATTTATATTTGTCCTGTTAAAGATGAATTTCATTTCAGGTCGACATTGATTAATTTCAGAAATGTTTTTGTAGAATGTGATATAAGATACATTTTGCCAAACTTAGAAAGTTTATGGGACATTAAGTCAGTGATATTCCCACTTGTTGTGGGAGTCTAGTAAAACCCTTAAGTACCAGCCATGAGAACAGTAGGGTGATTTTATAAGTGGGCATGTGTATGGAATACACCCCCCCACACACATACATATACGTATATGTATGCATATGTACACATGTGCCTGTATTTGGTCAGTGCCTGTATGGACTTGTATGTATTCCCACAATTTTGTGAGGTTTTATAGAATTAACTGCATACTAGAAGAGGGTAGTTTATTATTAAAAAGTGCATTCATTTATTTTGTATATATTTATGTACACGTGCTGCTAGGTATATGTGGCTGTCAGGAGATCAGTGAATTGGTGAGAATCAGTAATCTCACACCATGTGTATCCTGGGGATTGAACTTGGATTGCCAGGCTTGGTGACCATCACTGTTACCCACTGAGCCATCTTGCTTGCCCTGTAGCTAATTTTTTTTTATTTTTATTAACAGTCTCTACCTTGAGCTTGCACCATCAATAATTAATACTTTTTTATTATATGGATGTACTTTGAATAAATGAGTTCTAGGGCATTCACTGTTGATGTTGCTTTTCTCTTTTGTGGTTGGCTCTGGTCTGTTCAGCTTTTTCTTTCTATGTGTAGCATGTGTGGTGATATTGGAACCAACCATTCAGTCTGTACTTCATATTTTTAAAAGTTATTTAAGTGTGAGTGCTGGTATTTGTGAGCCATTTGCACATATGTAGAGGTCAGAGGACAACTTCCATGAGTCCGTTTTCTCCTACTTCTGGGTACAGAATCTCTGGTTTCTATCATTGCATTACATGGTCCAGGCTAGCTGTTTTGTGAGCTTCCAGGAGATAGTCCCCTTTTTCCACCATCCATCCATCTTGTCAGAGAAGTGCTTTAAATACAGATGTGCACCACTGTATCTGGCTTTTTAAAGTGGAGCTTGGGGATTGAATTTAGATTTTGTTTTTGTTTTTTGAGACAGGGTTTCTCTGTGTAGCCCTGGCTGTCCCTTAACTCACTTTGTAGACCAGGCTGGCCTCAAACTCAAAGAGATCTGCCTGCCTCTGTCTTCCAAGTGCTGAGATTAAAGTTGTGAGCTACCACTGCTCCACTTGAATTTAGGTTTTAAGGCTCGTATTTCAAATTGCTTTCCTCCCTCACCTAGTCAGTGGTGGCACACGCCTTTAATCCAAGCACTTGGGTGGCAGAGGCAGGAGGATCTCTGTGAGTTCTAGGCCAGCCTGGTCTAGGAAGCGAGATCCAGGACAGCCAGGACTGTTACACACAGAAACCCTGTCTCGGGGGGAGGTGGGGGTGGGGGGATGCTTTCCTCCACTGAGCTACCTTCCTTTCATGTATGTTCAGGAGTCAACAGATCATGGCTACTGAACTCATATGGTGTGTGAGCTTTTTTTTTTTTTTTTTTTTTTCATCTAAGTGACTTTTCCTTTATTGCAGCATATTTCCTTTTTTCATTACTAAGAAATTTTCTATTTATTTTACATACCAACCACAGATCCCCCTCTCCTCCATCCTCCTGCTCCCCAGCCTTCCCCTCTAATCCATCCCCTCCACACCTTCCCACCCGCTCCAAGGCAAGGTCTCCCATGAGGAGTCAGCAGAGCCTGTTACATTCAGTTGAGGCAGGTCCAAGCCCCTCCTCCCTGCACCAAGACTGCGCAAGGTGTCCCACCATGAGCCCTGGCTCCAAAAAGCCCACTCATGCACCAGGGATGGATCCCGATCCCACTGCCTGGGGGCCCCCTAGCCAGTTCAAGTTAAACAACTGTCTCGCCTATCCAAAGGGCCTAGTCCAGTCCCATGGGGGGTCCACAGTTCATGTGTTTCCACTAGTTTGGCCATTTCTGTACATTTTCCCATCATGATCTCGATGTCCCTTGCTCATAGAATCCCTCCTCTCATTGATTGGACTCCTGGAGCTTGGCCTGGCACCCGGCCATGGATCTCTGCATCTGCTTCCATCAGTTACTGGATGAAGGCTCTATGATGACAGGGTATTCACTAAAGATTACCGGAGTAGACCAGTTCAGGCAGCCTCTCAACTATTGCTAGTAGTCTAAGGTGGGGTTATCCTTATGGATTTGTGGGAACTTCCCTAGCACTCTGTTTCTCCCTATTCCCATGATGTCTTCATTTATCATGGTATTTCATTCCTTGCTCTCCAACTCTGTCCCTGTTCCAGCTGGAACCTCCCATTCCCTTATGTTCTCATCCCCCATCCATTACCCCTCCTCACAGATCTCATCTATTTCTCCTTCACTGGGCGATCTATGCGTCCTTAGGTTTCTCCTTGTTCGCCAGCTTCTCTGGAGCTGTGCGTTGTAGTCTGGTTATCCTTTGCTTTACATCTAGTATCCAATTAAGAGTGAGTACATACAATGTTTGTCCTTCTGAGTCTGGGTTACCTCACTCAGGATGATATTATCTAGTTCCATCCATTTGCTTGCAAATTTCATGATACTGTTTTTTACTGCTGAGTGGTACTCTATTGTATATATGTGCCACATTTTCTTTATCCATTGAGGGGCATCTAGGTTGTTTCCAGGTTCTGGCTATTATGAATAATGCTGCTATGAACGTAATTGAGAATATGTCCTTGTGGTATGATTGAGCATTCCTTGGGTGTATGCCCAGGAGGGTCTTGAGGTAGATTGATTCCCAATTTTCTGAGAAATCGTCATACTGATTTCCAAAGTGGCTGTACAAGTTTGCACTCCTACCAACAGTGGAGGAGTGTTCCCCTTGCTCAGCATCCTCTCCAACATAAGCTGTTCTCAGTGTTTCTGATCTTAGCCATTCTGACAGGTGTAAGATGGTATCTCAGAGTCATTTTGATTTGCATTTCCCTGATGACTAAGGATGTTGAGCACTTCCTTAAATGTCTTTCAGCTATTTGAGATTCTTCTATTGAGAATTCTCTGTTTAGCTCTGTAGCCTATTTTTTAATTGGTTTGTTTGCTATTTTGATGTCTAGTTTCTTGAGTTCTTTATATATTTTGGAGATCAGCCCTCTGTCAGATATGGGGTTGGTCAAGATCTTTTCCTATTCTATAGGCTGTTCTTTGGTGTTGTTTGCCCTACAAAAGCTTGTCAGTTTCAAGAGGTCCCATTTATTAATTGTTGTTCTTAGTGTCTATGCTACTGGTGTTATATACAGGAAATAGTCTTCTGTGCCAATGCATTCAAGACTACTTCCTACTTTCTCTTCTATCAAGTTCAGTATAACTGGATTTATGTTGAGGTCTTTGATCCACTTAGACTTGAGATTTGTGCATGGTGACAGATATGGGTCTATTTGCAGCCTTCTACATGTTGACATCCAGTTATGCACCATTTGTGGAAGATGTTTTCTTTTTTCTATTGTACAGTTTGGGCTTCTTTGTCAAAAATCAAGTGTTCATAGGTGTGCAGATTAATGTCAGAGTCTTCATTTCGATTCCATTGGTCCACATGTCAGATTTTATGCCAGTACCAAGCTGTTTTTAATACTATAGCTCTATAGTAGAGCTTGAAGTCAGGGATGGTGATGCCTCCAGAGGTTGCTTTATTGTACAGGATTCTTTTAGCTATCCTGGGGTTTTTGTTTTTCCAAATGAAGTTGAGTATTGTTCTTTACAGGTCTGTGAAGAATTGTGTTGGGATTTTGATGGGGATTGCATTGAATCTGTAGATTGCTTTTGGTAAGATTGCCATTTTTACTATGTTAACCCTACCTATCCATGAGCATGGGAGATCTTTCTGTTTTCTGATATCTTCTTCAATTTCTTCAGAGACTTAAAGTTCTTATCATACAGGTCCTTCACTTGTTTAGTTAGTGTTACCCCAAGGTATTTTATATTATTTGTGGCTATTGTAAAGGGTGATGTTTCTCTGATTTCTTTCTCAGCTTATTTGTCATTTGTATATAGGAGGGCTACTGATTTTTTTTGAGTTGATCTTGTATCCTGCCACATTACTGAAGGAGTTTATCAGCTGTAGGAGTTCCCTGATAGAATTTTGGGCCACTAATGTATACTATCATATTGTCTGTAAATAGTGAGAGTTTGATTTCTTCCTTTCCAGTTTCTATCCTTTTGATCTCCTTTTGTTGTCTTATTGTTCTAGCTAGAACTTCAAGTGCTATATTGAATAAATATGGGGAGAATGGACATTCTTGTCTTGTTCCTGATTTTAGTGGAATTGCTTTGAGTTCTTTCCATTTAATTTGATGTTGCCTGTTGACTTGCTGTAAATTGCCTTTATTATGTTTAGGTATGTTCCTTGTATTCCTGATCTCTGTAGGACCTTTATCATGAAGGGATGTTGGATTTTACCAAAGGCTTTTTCAGCATCCAATGAGATGATCATGTGTTTTTTTTTTTCCTTTCAGTTTGTCTATATATGGTATATTACATTGACAGATTATCGTATGTTGAACCACCCTTGCATCCCTGGGATGAAGCCTACTTGGTCATGGTGAATAATTTTTTTGATGTGTTTTTGGATTCGGTTTGCCAATATTTTATTCAGTATTTTTGCATCAATGTTCATGAGGGAGATTGGCCTGTAATTCTCTTTCTTTGTTGCATCTTTGTGTTTTGGGTATCAGGGTAATTGTAGCCTCATAAAAAGAGTTTGGTAATGTTCCTTCTGTTTTTATTGTGTGGATCAATTTGAAGAGTATTGGTATTAGCTCTTCTTTGAAAGTCTGATAGAATTCTGTGCTGAAACCATCTGGTCCTGGGCTTTTTTTGGTTGGGAGACTTTTAATGACTGTTTCTATTTCCTTAGGGATTGTTGGTCTGTTTAAATAGTTTATCTGGTCTTGATTTAACTTTGGTATGGGGTACTTATCCAGAAAACAGTCCATTTCTTTCAGATTTTCCAATTTTGTGGAGTAAAGGTTATTAAAGTATGACCTAATGATTCTCTGGATTTCCTTGTTGTCTGTTGTTATGTCTCCCTTTGCATTTCTGATTTTGTTAATTTGGATGCTTTCTCTCTCTCTGCCTTTTGGTTAATTTGGATAAGGGCTTTTCTATCTTGTTGATTTTCTCAAAGAACCAACTCTTTGTTTCATTGATTCTTTGTATTGTTCTCTTTGTTTCTATTTTATTGATTTCAGCCCTCACTTTGATAATTTCCTGGCATCTATTCCTCCTGGGTGAGTTTGCTTCTTCTTGTTCTAGAGCTTTCAGGTGTTCTGTTAAGTCACTAGTGTGAGATTTCTCCAACTTCTTTATGGGGGCATTTAGTGCTATGAACTTTCCTCTAGCACTGATTTCACAGTGTCCCATAAGTTTGGATATGTTGTACTTTCATTTTCATTGAATTCTAGGAGGTCTTTAATTTCCTTCTTTATTTCTTCCTTGACCCATTGGTGATTCAATTGGGCATTATTCAGTTTCCATGAGATTGTAGGCTTTCTGTAATTTTTGTTGTTGTTGAAATCTAACTTTAAGGCATGGTGGTTTGACAAAATACAGGAGGTTATTCCAATTTTTTGTATCTGATTTGCTTTGTGACCAAGCATGTGGTCAATTTTAGAGAAGGTTCTATAGGGTGCTGAGAAGAAGGTATATTCTTTTGTGTTAGTGTAGAATGTTCTGTAGATATTATTAAGTCCATTTGAGTCATAATATCTGTTAGTTCACTTATTTCTCTGTTAAGTTTCTGTCTGGCAGACCTGTCCATTGGTGAGAGTGGGGTATTAAAAAATCTCCTGCCGGGCAGTGGTGGCGCACGCCTTTAATCCCAGCACTCGGGAGGCAGAGGCAGGCGGATCTTTGTGAGTTCGAGGCCAGCCTGGGCTACCAAGTGAGTTCCAGGAAAGGCACAAAGCTACACGGAGAAACCCTGTCTAAAAAAAACAAAAAAAACAAACAAACAAAAAAAAATCTCCCACTACCAGTGTGTGAAGTTTGATGTGTGATTTAAGTAAGTTTTAAACATTACTGAACATTAGTAATGTTTCTTTTACAAATGTGGGTGCCATTGTATTGGGAGCATAAATGCTCAGAATTGAGACTTCATCCTATTGAATTTTCCCTGTGATAAATATGTAATGTCCTTCCCAATCTCTTTCAATTGATTTTAGTTTGAAGTCTATTTTATTAGATATTAGCATAGCTACACAAGCTTGCTTCTTAAGTCCATTTGATTGGAAAAATCTTTTCCCAGCCTTTTACTCTAAGGTAGTGTCTGTCTTTAAAGTTGAGGTGTGTTTCTTGTATGCAGCAGAAGGATGGATCCTGTTTTCATATCCATTCTGTCAGCCTGTGTCTTTTTATAGGCGAATTGAGACCATTGATATTAATGGATATTAATGACCAGTGATTGTTAATTCCTGTTTTTTTAGGTGGCAGTGTTGTGTGTTTCCCTTCTTTGGAATTTGTTGGTGTGGGATTATCTATTGCCTGTGTTTTCATGGGTGTATCTCACTTCCTTAGGTTGGATTTTTTCTTCTAGTGCTTTCTGTAGGGCTGGATTTGTGGAGAGATATTGTTTAAATCTGGTTTTATCATGGAATATTTTGTTTACTCTGTCTATGTTGATTGAGAATTTTGCTGGGTATAATAGTCTAGGTTGGCATCCATGGTCTCTTAGTGTCTGCATAACGTCTGTTCAGGACCTTCTGGCTTTCATAGTCTCCATTAAGAAGTCAGGTGTTATTCTGATGGGTCTGCCTTTATATGTTACTTGGCCTTTTCCCTTTGCAGCTCTTAATATTTTTTCCTTAATTCTATATGTTTAGTTGTTCGATTATTATGTGGCGAGGGGACTTTTTCTTTGGAGCCAGTCTATTTGATGTTTTGTATGCTTCTTGTATCTTCATAGGCATTTCCTTCTTTAGGTTAGGAAAGTTTCCTTCTTTGTTTTTGTTGAATATATTTTCTGTGCCTTTGAGTTGTATTCTTCTCTTTCTTGTAGCCCTGTTATTCTCAGGTTTGGTCTTTTCATGGTGTCCCAAATTTCCTGGATGTTTTGTGTTATGACTTTGTTGGCTTTAGTGTTTTCTTTGACTGATGAATTTATTTCCTCTATTGTATCTTCAATGCCAGAGATTCTTTCTTCTGTCTCTTGCATTCTGTTGGTTATGCTTGCATTTGTAGTTCCTGTTTGTTTACTCAGATTTTCCATTTCCAGAATTCCCTCAGTTTGTGTCTTCTTTATTGCCTCTATTTCCATTTTCAAAACTTGAAGTGTTTCCTTCACCTGTTTGATTGCTTTTTCTTTTCTTTTCTTTTTTTTTTTTTTTTTTTTTTTGGCTTTCTTTAATGGACTTACTGATTTCTTCCAATTTTTTGTTTGTCTTGTCCTTGATTTCTTTAAGGGAATTTTTCATTTTCTCTTTAAACACCTCAATTATCTTCTTAAAGTCATTTTTAAGGTCGATTTCTTCTGCATCTTCTGCATTGGGCTGTTCAGGTTTTACTGATGTAGAACCACGAGGTTCTAATGGTGCCATATTGGTATTTATGTTGTTGACTGTATTTTTGCACTGGCATTTACCCATTTCTTCCTCCACTCGGTGCATGCCGTGTCTGTGTCTGAGGGTGCCTCTCTTGGTCGAATCGGTGCTGATGGACTCTGTGTCTCAGGGAGCAGCTCTTAGTCAAGTCGGCGCTGGTGGGCTCTGTCTCAGGGAGCAGCTATTCCCAATTGGTGCAGGGTGGGTTTATGGCTTGGGTGGTCACTGGTGCCACTGGGGATGGTTGGCTTGGCAACGGGGCAGGGGAAGAGGCAGCTGTCAGGTCTCTGGGGCTCCTATGACTGGGGGGAAGGGCACAGAATATGCCCCCTGGGCCTAGGGGCTAGAGACCTGGTCTACCCAGTCCGGAGATATTTCCAATTGGTGCAGGGTGGGCTTTTGGCCGTGAACTTTTTTTTAAAGTTTGGAGGCTTGAGAAATGGCTCAGTTTGTATCTCCAACATACAGGTTAAAAAGCTGGGGCCGGGCGTTGGTGGCACACGCCTTTAATCCCAGCACTCGGGAGGCAGAGGCAGGCGGATCTCTGTGAGTTTGAGGCCAGCCTGGGCTACCAAGTGAGTTCCAGGAAAAGGCGCAAAGCTACACAGAGAAACCCTGTCTCGAAAAACCAAAAAAAAAAAAAAAGAAAAAAGAAAAAAAGAAAAAAGAAAAAAAGCTGAGCAAAGTGATGTGCGCCTGTAATCTCAGTGTTTGAAGTGGGCTGGGGAACCGGAGACAGTAGACTCCACAGAGCTTGTTATCACCCAGCCTAGTGAGATTGGTTGTTGTAGGTTCAGTGAGAAACTTTATCTCAAAAACTAGGACGTTGATCTGGAGAGATGGCTCAGCAGTTAGGTGTGCTTGCTGTTCTTCAGAGGTTATGAGTTCAGTTCCCAGCCCCAATGTCAGGTTGCTCACAACCACCTAAAACTTCAGTTCCAGGGCATGTGATGTCCTCTTCTGGTCTTCACAAGCAAAAGCACACATGTAGCATACATTCCACACAGAAACACACATGTATACATAAATAATAAAAATAAATCTTTAAAAAAAAATAGGTTGTAGTAGAATGAATAAGGAAGACACCATTGTTGGCCTGTAGCCTCCATGTACATGTGTACATATGAACACATACACACAACCACACAGGAAAACAATAAAAATGATTTTGTTTGATATAGTTACATTCATTTGTATATGTATCTAAGTTTAAAAAAAAAAAAAGTGTTTTGTGGTGGTTTCAGGGAACATTGAGAGAGGCCAGGGGACAGGCCTCACCTAATCAAGAGTTCACAGTGGAAATGCACAGACTACGGGTTTCCAAGATCGCAGAGTCCTTGTTTTTCTGTCTCCAGCTAGCATCTAGGGTGTGCACCTGACTTCAGGTTCAGGCAAGTGCTTGTTTTCTTATATGGCCTCCCCAAACACCAGAGGGCAATCTTTCTCTTCTAGAAAGCTACATCTTCCTGGTGGTCCTCACCTCGGCCTGCACACTTTCTTCAGGGTATGGTGCTGTAACTTCTCTATCCACCCCCCCCCCCGCCTTCTCTCCCTTTTGGTCTCTTGCTTTCATTTCTTCCTTTTTTCCCCAGCAGAAATTCAGTCATTTGCTTCTTTTGTGTGTTTACTCATAGACTGAAGAATCTGGAGGGTGGATGGGACCTTAGCTTTGGAATTGATAGGTCTGAGGGACAAACAGGATTTTGGGGGCTTGTTCATAGCTTTGTGAAAATGTCTCTTAGCTTTACTGTCAAGAGGTGAGCCACTTGTTTAGTGTAAGGCCCTGAAGTCACGCTGAGAGGTCATGAATGTAACTGAGTTTCCAGGGGAACAGCTCCTATTATAATTGTGAAGAAAAGCCGAGACTTGAATCCTGCTGTCTGTGGTTCCTCTAGCTCACACACTGTGCTTCCTATTTCCCTACAACCTTCTGTTATGTGCAGTGAACTGCAGAGGATCCAGCCTTCTGCAGATCAGAGAGACTGGGAAGGAGATACAGAGTTGGTGGGGAAAACACACAGACTTCTTTTCTGAGGGGTAGAAGCTGCTTCTACTTCTTTTTCAGACACTCTTTTTATTTGTCCATACCAAGTCCATCATAAGAAGAGGGGTTTCCTATAATCAAAAGTTACATAGTTGCTACATAATCACCTTAAAAACGTATTTTTTTCTGGAACTGGTCAACCCCATTACATTTCTTAACCACAACCTTACACATTTTCTTACAAACCCACACTCAGTTAAACATTCTTCTTTTAGACTTCTCACAGATCAGGAGTCTTTCAGCCATACCTGTTTACATAGGCACTAGTTTTTGTAATTGCCAGGAAAATAGGTTACTTGTTTCATTTTTTATATTTTAGAGTTCTGTCCAATTATCTTAACTAACCAGCTAATTCTTTGTTTTTCAATTACATGAAGTCAGTTACTTTAACCTTTGTTTTAGCTATGATGCACATGGAAACCCATGAGCACATTTCCCAACATCAAAAAGAACTTGAGTTAGCCTGACTTCTGGGACTTCCTTAATCATTAACCTAAGCCATAGTGTATATGACTCCTCAAATGAAGCTCATAAGTCCTAGCTATATGACACTTCCTTGTTGCTATTTTCTCTCCTCTGCAGTCCCTGCTTTATCATGGGCGGGGGCAACACTACCTTTGCCTATATTAATGTTGCCACTAAATTAACTTCTATCATAATCCCTTACTACATTTGTGTAAAACCCTTAATCATCAAAATTCTATTTAAGCTAACACTATTGTATAAAATCATTACTTCAGCTAAACAGTACATCTTAAGAGGAAATCATTTTCATAATAATACACAGGTAAAAATGCCCAGCAGAGGGAATATTTACATGAGATAATCACACTACATTAAAGGCAGTGGGGATCCCCCCATACCCATTCACACCATGCCAGATAACGGAGAAAAATGGCAGTGGTAAACAAGTAAAGGCACAGCAGGGCAAGAAACATGGAGCTAAAGCCCTCAGGACCTTGCCTATCAGAGATTCACCTATCAAAGCCTTGCATTCTGGTGAGCGGAATTCCTGGAGCTCAGTTGCCTGATCTCTGATGTCACCGCCAGTAAACACCATGATAAATAGAGAATGTCATCTGATTTGATCTAAAAACACTTCATGGCTCCCATGTCCCCAAAACCTACCTGGCACACCCTTTGATGGTGCAAAGAATTAAGCATGATGCAGTAATGGCATGGTCTCAGCCCCAGGATAATATTGGGAAACTATCCTCAGTTATACCAAATTCCTTGTTCCACTGTGGAAACAAGCTTCATGAAGTTTATACTTTTACAGAGCAAAAAAAGTCATAATCAAGGCAATTTTAAAATATATTAGTGGGTATATCAGAAAGGTGATCACAGCAAGATGGAGGAGGCTCTCCTATAGGTCTCAGATGCTATTTGATGACATTCTTAGCTTTTCGGTTGGTGGAAGCTAGTGATCTGCTAAATTAATAGGCTCCAAAGGTTTTTATTAGCCACAGGATGTTAGTTCTGACAGAGGTGAGCAATGGATGGCTATTCAGGAGCCAAAGCTAGCCTGAGATGGGACTGGAGTGATAGCTCATCAGTTAACAACACTGGCTGTGCTTTTTCAGAGGACCAGGTTCAACGTCCAGCACTCATGTGGCAGCTCATGGGCATTTATAATTGCAGTTTCAAGGGATCTGACACCCTCTTCTGGCTGTTGCATGTACATGGGGCCTGGACATGCATTCAGGCAAAACAATCATAAAATAATAAATTTGAGAACAAACTACTCCAAGATAAGGTGATTAGCCTACGGACCTGCAGTTCTGCAGCGTCTCCACATCACTACAGTTCTAATTGGTCCTTGCAGACACTGCTGCTTTCCAGGAATTACACCAAGGGTCATTTCCTGTTGAGCCTTGGATGCCCCTTCCCTTCACCACTTGGTAGCCTTGCTGTGTTTCCTGACCTCTTCCCATAACCTTGAGATAGTACTTTCATCTCTCATTAGACTCTACACGTCTCTCCTCAGACTGCTGTACCAACCTTTGGCCACTCCTCCTTTATCAAGCGGGTCTTCAACCCTTCCTTTGAAATTCACCTCACTCATTTACACTTAACAGAGAAGTTTTTTCTTTTTTTTCTCTGCTTGTAAGAGTTTTTTTTCCCAGGTCTGTTCTTGATTCACCCCAGGAATCATGCTCTAAAATACTTACCCAATCATATTAATTAATGGCAAGGCTTTGATAACATCAAAGAGGTTCTCTGTGTATATGCAAGGGGTGTAGTAAAGAAACTGCCAACATCACCACTCCACAATTATCAGGGACAAAGAGGAGCAGATTGACAGTTGCCAGGGCTATGGGGAGCAGAGAAGGTAGCAAGTTGGTGGAAGAGTCTTGCCAGTTCTAAGGGGTTTTGTTGCGGCAGGAGGAGGTTAGCTGGAACAGCCTGGGAATTAGTGTGGAGCTCTGATCTGTTGGAAGCCTGTTAATAGAGAACTAGATGTTCTCTCTGGAGATTGGGGGAGGGGGACTGTAGGAGCAGGTAAGAAAGTAATGGCTTTTTCCAGCAAACAGAAACCCACTTTACAAGGTTTTTGAGGAATGCTGAGCATTTACCAGGCCAAAGTCCTGCCTGAGCTGAGCTCAAATTGTCATTTTGGGGGATTGGGACTTGTAATGGCCACAGACATGTGAGGAAAAGATGTCATAGGTGTAGGGGTGGTGGGTATCTTGCATGTTACTCCAGAAATCCACACTGTGTAGCTTGTTCCCATTGGACAATTTTTTACCTGGAGTGGACATCAGTTTCCAGTGTGGCCCTCCCCAGCAAGTGGTATGCTGTTACCCCATTTGCTAGGTGGCTGCTTTAGCCTTTTCAAGGACCATACGCCTACCTAGAAAATCTCATTAGCATGGTAAGATGAGGAACCTATGCTTGAAGACGCAGTTCAAAGGCAGTTTGACAACTGAGATTACACTTCATATAATCCTAAAGGGCTCAGTCCAGCCTGCTACATCCAGTCTTCTAATTGACCTTGCATACACAACAACAGGGAAAGTCAGAATGAGAGGATGGCCCTGGAACACTGGATGCCATTCTCCTGTGGTGGCTGCCTTGGCCCTGTGCCCAGCGTCTTCCACTTTGGTCACTCTAAACTCTCAGACACCACCTGTGCTGCTTCTCTAGTGAGTAGCTTTGACATCTGTATGGGGGTGATCTTGAATTTCTAATCTTGCCTTCACCTCTCAAGTGCTGGAAATATAGGTGTACCTTATCATACCTGGTTTCTATGGTGCTGGGATGGATGGAATGAAGAACTTCATATGTGCTAGGTTGGCACTCTACCAACTGAGTTATTTCCCCAGCTCTAACTTTGACTTTGCTAATCTTGTGTCCTGATCAGTAAGTGGGGCTTCTTCTATCTGGGTAAACTTTGAGGGTATGTAGGGCAAGGACTGTGTAGGTCAAGGTGTGTCACCAGCTCAGCATTGTTCTAAGACAAGGGCAGGTTCTCACATCTTCAGCATCTGGCATGGAAGGATCCCAGACCACTTGTACTCATTCTGGGTGGTCTTCCCCAGCTACCACATAGCCCGTAGTATCTTCTACAGCTCAGTGGTCTCCCTCTGCTGCTGTCTGTCCTGTGTCATAACTGTTGCCAATCAGTTTAACAGTTTTCTGAGAGAGAAGGGCAGGGTTTAATACCCATTCATTTTCAGGTCCCATATTCTTTAAAAAAAATATGTATGAGTGTTTTATCTGTGTTATATAAGTGTACCACATGCATGCAGTGCTTGTAGAGGCCAGAAGAGAGTACCAGATCCCTGTGGAACTGGAGTTACAGACGGTTGTGAGCTGCTATATGGGTGCTAGGAACTGAACCTGGGTCTTCTGAAAGAGCAGTCAGTGCTCTTAACCATGGAAAGATGAGTATAGACTAATGTTTTTCCCAAATGAACTGCTACTCATCCTTTATGAGCCATCATGTCTGTTCCTTATATGGGTAGGTAGTGTTCTCCAAGTCCTCGGTTTTGGCTTCTTGTGGTCTCTGGGATCTTTGTTGTCACACTTCTGATCACCAGACAGGCCTGATGTGGCCCTTGCCACCTGAAAGTCCATTGAGAACAGGACTGTGATGACTAGTTCTGGGTCTCCTGTATCACTGTTTTAGTTAGTTTCTATTGCTGTGAAGAGACACCATGACCACAGCAACTCTTATAAAGGAAAACATTTAATTGAGTTTGCAGCTTACAGTTTAGAGGTTCAGTCCATTATCATCATGGTGGGGAGCATGGTGGTGTACAGGGAGACATGGTGCTGGCTACATCTTGATCAGAAGGCAACAGGAAGTCGACTGAGACACTGGATGGTGTCTTGAGCATAGACCTCAAAGCCTACCTCCACAGTGACACATTTCCTCCAATAAGATCACACCTACTCCAACAAAGCCACACCTCCTACTAGTGCCACTCCCTATGAGATTATGGGGGCCAATTACATTCAAAATACTATAATCACCCAGAGCAGGGCTTACGTTGTATAGCATTATCCTTTGAACATAACAGCTGTCAACATCATCAGAACAGATTGGCTTGTTGACTAATGATGTTCCCTTATACAAAGAAGAGGTACACAGGCAAGGTGACACATGCTTTTAATCCCAGTGCTTGGGAGGCAGAGGTATGAAGATCTCTGATAGTCTACATAGTTCCAGACCAAGGATACATAGTGAGATTGTCTCAAGACAAAACAAAAAGCAAGAAGAGGGGTGAGGGGAAGGTCATTGGACCTTTATCTGAGATTCCAGCTAGTCCGTCCCACACTTCCTGTCTAATTGTATGTAACTCTTCCCTGATTGCCTGAAGCTAGGTGTGGGAAGTTAACTGAAGGGAAGATACCATCTCTGCAGCTATGGAGAACTTGTCAACACTGCTGGGGTGAGATTCCCTATGGTGCAGGTACTTGGATCACCCACACTCCTGTAAGTACCCCCTCCTCAGCTACTGAGTCCTCAGCTTCTCAGTATGCAAATGGCTGTTGTTGGACTACCCAGCCTATGCTCAACTCATTCTAGTAAGTCTCTTTCATCATCATTCATCATCATCATCATCATCATCATCATCATCTCATTTATTCTGCTAGTTCTGTTCCTTTGAGAACCCTAATAGAAAAGACAGACAAGATAGGTCATTAGGTCATTTCAGGCAGGGCTAAAGATCTATAAATAAAAAGGGTAATAGAACAGAGTGGAGGCTTAATAGAAGGCTTTGTTTGTTTGTTTATTTGTTTGTTTTGTTTTTGGCTAGAGTGGGCAGTAGGAGGTAGCATTTGACGGGAAATCTGGAGGGTGGAGAGGACATGGGAGGTGATTCTGACTGAGGGAACAAGTGTGAAAGGCTCTGCAGTGGGAAGGGAGAATATCGGAATGGTGATCAGGGTTAAATCTCTTTCTGGACCAGGCTGAGGGAGTGGGGCAGTGATAGTTTGACTCCTGTTTAAAATGCTACTCTAAAGCAACAGTTTCAAACCAGGAGAAATTTTTTTTTGTCTCCCAGGATGTATTTGGTAATGTCTGAAGACATTGTTTATAAGTCATTGGTGATGTGTGTTGGGGTGGGGTGGTGGCTCAGCAATTCCTTCTCAGAGAAAACATTCCATCTTGGAGGGAAGCTTATTAAGAGCAGGATGTGCTAAAGAGAGGGGAATCATTTTATCCTAAAGGGAAGTTCATTAAAATTCAGGAAGTTGGCACCCAGCATACATGTCAGTTAGCAGTAACTCTAGCTTCATGGGAGCCAATGATTCTGGTCTCTACAGCACCCATGTGCACATATTTTTTTTATTATCCCCCCACACACATAATTTTAAAATAAAATAAATCTTAGGAAAAACAAAAAACAAAACCTCAGGAAATAAACAAACCAAGAAGTCCCAGAAACGGACCGGATGCACCAAGCCTCTCCCTTCCCAAGTGTATAAGTAAGACACTCTGAGACAAGCATAGTTGCCTCAAAGAGGCAGAGACCAGCTGAGCTGCTGGGAATTATGCAGAGAGCGCTACCTTTCTCGAGCTGTCTGTCACCCATGCTGAGGCCGACCTTGGTGATGCAGCTCCCTTTGAATCATTTCTGCTCTTGGGAGTAACCTCTTACCCTTTCTCCTGGAAGCAAACGCAATGAGTTTATTCATTCACCAAGCTGGACTTTGGTGGTTAATTTCCTATCTTGAGTGAATGGACATTCATTCAAATCTGCCCAGGAAAAGGCTGTGCACAAAACACTGCTTTTGCTTGTAACCCAAGGTCGTTACCAGCACTCACATCAGGGAGCCTATGACCCCATTTCCAAGGGATCTGACAGCCTCTTCTGTCTTTCACAGGCACTTGTATACATGTTATATGCAGACACACATACATAAGTAAAGTGTACGTATTTAAAAATTGTAAATTATTATTACTGCTAGTTTTGGAACAGGGTTTCTCTTTTTATGCCCGATTGTCCAAGAACTTACTATGTAGACCAACTGGCCCCAAACTCACAGAGATCACATGCCTTTGCCTCCTGAGTGCTGGGATTAAAGGCATGCATGACCAGGCCCAGTTTACATTTACATTGTTTTGTTTTGTTTTTGAGATACAATTTCTCTGTGTGGCTGTCCTGGAACTCGCTCTGTAGAGGCTGGCCTCTAACTCAGAGATTCCCCCTGCCTCTGCCTCCCAAGTGTTGGTATTAAAGGTGTGTGCCACCATCACCTGGGCTACTTTTTAATTGAAATTTTATTATCTTTAATTGTGTGTGTGTGTGTGTGTGTGTGTGTGTGTGTGTGTGTGTGTGTGTGAGTGCAGGTGTTGGAGGAGGTCAGAAGAGGGCAATGGACACCCTCAAACTGGAGTTACAGATTGTTGTCAGGCACTCTGTGGGTCCTCTGCAAGAACAAGTGCTCTAGCCAGCTGAGCCATCTCTCCAGCTCCCATTTATTTATTTACTTAATTGTCACATGTGTATGTTTTGGGGCACATGTATGGAGATCAGAGGATAGAGAACTCTTTGCTTTTACCATATGGGTTTTGGGGTCAATCTCTAGTTGTCAGGGTTGACAGCAAGCACCCTTATCCATTGAACCACCTCACTATCCCAAGACACTGCTGGTTGACTTGGGGACAGAGGTTGATACTGATAACTGGTGGGTAGAAACTAGAGGCACTGGTGAACACTTCACTTTCACAAGATGTATTCTACCACTCCAGCCCATAATGTCAGGGGTCCTCATGGTGAATAACTTTGCTGTGGGGGTTGGAGAGACATCTCAGAGGCTAAGAGGACATTGCAGTCTTTCTGAGGATCTAAGTTTGGTTCCTAGTGCCTACATCAGGTCGCTCACAATAACTTAAGTTTTAGAGGATCAGATGCTCTTTTCTGGTCTCCATGGGCATGCACATATCTGCTCATATGTGCATGCATGCACCTGCACACACACACACACACACACACACACACACACACACACACACACACGACCAATTGATCAATCATGGGGGTCTGGAGAGATGCTCAATGCCTAAGAATGCTGGCTGTTCTTCCAGGTTTGACCCCTCTCAGCACCCACATGGCAGCTCACAACATCTGTAACTGCAGTTCCGGGGGATCTGATGCCCTCTTCTGACCCCCACTGGCACCAGGCACACAAGTGGTGCACAGACATGCATGCCAATAAAACACCCATACACATAAAATAAAAAAATCTTGCTGGGCAGTGGTGGTGCACGCCTTTAATCCCAGCACTCTGGAGGCAGAGGCAGGTGGATTTCTGAGTCTGAGGCCAGCCTATAATCCCATGGCTTCCATTTTGCTGTTGGGTGTTATGCCTAGATCGAGGACCCCAAAAAGACCACCACAGAGACCAAATCTCATATGTAAAAGCCAAGAGTCTTTTTTTTTTTTTTTTTTTGGTTTTTTCGAGACAGGGTTTCTCTGTGTAGCTTTGCGCCTTTCCTGGAGCTCACTTGGTAGCCCAGGCTGGCCTCGAACTCACAGAGATCCGCCTGCCTCTGCCTCCCGAGTGCTGGGATTAAAGGCGTGTGCCACCAACGCCCGGCCCAAGAGTCTTTATTTTCAAGCTCCGGAGCTTGGTCTCTCTGTCTGTCCCACACAGTGGTGAAAGCAGAGAGCCTTGAGCCCAGGTGGGGTAGGGTTTTTATCATAGCAGAGGTTGGGGTAAAAGGATTTCCAGGGTCCAGGACCCTGATTGGCTGACAATTGTCTAGGGGTATCTGTAAAACAAAAACAGGTGTGTGCTAGACTCAGGTACATCTGGCCACTGTGGAGGGGCCCCAAAACAGCTTGACCACACAGCAGCCATAACAGGCTTAGGGGCCTAGACACAACTTCTGTGACAGGCTTACTGGCAGGCAACACCCAGATCCAGGAAAAGCCATAAGCTGATACCACCCAGGGATCTACCCAGGGGTGAGGAAGTATCTGACATCCCAAACATTCCAACCATTAGATAAGGTGGCCAGATGTCCCTGAGTCTAGCACACATCTATTTTTGTTTTACAGATACCCTAGACAATTGTCAGCCAATCAGGGTCCTAGACCCAAGAAATTCCCTCACCCCAACCTCTGCTATGATAAAAACCCCACCCCACTTGAGCTCAGGGCTCTCTGCTCTCACTGCTGCGTTGGACAGACAGAGAGACCAAGCTCGGAGCTTGAAGAGAATAAAGGCTCTTTGCTTTTACATTCGGGATTCCGTCTCCATGGTGGGCTTTTGGGGGTCCCCACGATCTGGGCATAATAGCCACCTTATCTAATGGTTGGAACGTTTGGGATGTCAGGTACTTCCCTTTAGATATAGGCCCTCCCTGGGTGGGGTCAGCTTATGGCTTTTCCTGGGTCTGGGTGTTGCCTGCCAGTAAGCCTGTCACAGAAGCTGTGTCTGCACCTCTAAGCCTGTCATGGCAGCTGTGTGGTCAAGCTGTTTTGGGGCCCCAACACAGTAGAAAGGTAAACTATACATAGTAGATCTCCACTGTTTTAAAATTGTATTTTCCCATTATGTAAGCTTTTTATGAAAAAAGTCTTTAATGTATTAACAGAAACTTTCAAACTAGTAGAACAGTATGAGCAGGGTGGTGCTCACCGTTAATCCCAGCATTTAGGAGGCAGACTCAAGCAGATCTCTGTGAGCTTGAGGCCAACCTGTTCTACACAGTGAATTCCAGGCTAGCCAGAGTTACATGGTGAGACTATCTCAAAAGACAAAGGAATAAAACAAATAAAAAAAACTAATAGAGTATACATCCAGATTTTTTTCAAGACAGGGTCCATCTGGAAATATTTAAGGACTTTTTTTTTTTAATTTCTTAGTCTTGGTATGGCCATATACACCTGTAATCCCAGAACTCTGAAAGCAGAGACAGCTGGATATCTGTGAGTTAAGACTAGCATCACACACACACACACACACACACACACACACACACACACACACACACGCAGGGTTTCAGGTCAGCAGGGTTGCATGTTGAGACCTTGTCTTTATTCATTTTATTTTATTTTTTAAGGGCTGGAGAGATGGCTGAACAGTTAAGAGAGCTTGCTATTTGTTTGTTGTGAAGCAGTTTCCTCTGAAATAAAACTATCCATCTCAGAGGGGTTGGGACACAGGAGGTGAAACATTCCACCCTGCTAGGAAGCTCATTAAAACTCAGGAAATGAGGATTTGGAGAGCTGGTTCAGCTGCTAAAGGAAGTTACTGCTTTTGGAGAGGAACCAAGTTCAGTTTTCCATTGACTGTAACTCAGCTCCAGGGGATCCAGTGACTCTGGCTTCCCTGGCACTGGCTCTCATGAGTATATACCCACACAGTAAGTAAACAACTTAGAATCTCCAGAAAGTCCTGGAAACTCACCAGATGCACCAGGTCTCTTCCTCCCCAAGCTTATGTAAGCATCAAGGCTGAGAGACACTCAGATCAGCCAAACTGCCCAGAAAAGACTCACTGTGGCTAGTTGAGCTACCTGCAAATTGTGAGGTCCAGGTTTTGTGAGCTGTGACCCATGCTGAGGTGGGCTTCTGGTGTTGGTTTGTAGAGAGGCCATGGCATGCATGTTCATGTCTTTGGGGCAAGATGTGATGTGGGAGAGACTGGACTTCATGTTCCTTCCCAGCATGTGTGACCAACCTCAGATCTTCATTAGACTAAGAGAGCAAGTGGTGAGAGGCAGTATCCAGATCACTCTGTGACCCAATCCAGGCTTATGAGGGCCCTCTTCAATGAACAGGGGGAGTCTGAGACAAAGGGAGTCTAAGCAATACACTATAGATAGTCCAAAGTCCACAGAAAATACAGAGCAAACTAAAGGGAAACTATGAAACCTCTTCTTCAAAAGATACTGTACACCTAGAAATTCTGGGGTCTGAAGATATGGTTCAGTTGTATTGAAAGGAGATTTCTCCCTAAGGAGATTTCTCCCAGAGTCCTGGGGAAGACACTACCAGTGGCGGGGATACTAATCTGAGGGATATCAAATGAATCTACTTACACAAACCTCTTAAATCCATTCACTTTATTTTTCTAAGACAAAATTCTATCTACACAGAATATGTAGCTTCCATTCTGTTCTCATACTTAGCTCCTCTCTGTCCCTTCTCCTCCTGTCCTGTCACAGTTCTAAATTCTTTCCATCTTGTTCTCATCTTCGTCTCTGTTCCTCTTCCCGTGACCCATCTCAGTTCACCTACAATCAGCAATGCTCTGGCTCTGCTGCTGTCTGGTTGGGCAGGGCAAGTGTACTCAATAGCTAGGTAACCTGCATCATAGCTTGAATGTACCTGGTATGTAAAAACCCTTTAGTTCTGAGTAAATTGTTTGAGGGGAAGTTTAGAGATGCTACTTGGGCTGTGAGAGAAAGGGGGTGTGAGCTTAATTTGCACAAGAAACAAAGCTATGTACCTAATATCTGTCCTTGGATGTTTGATATGTATCTCAAATAAAATGCTTTTGTCTGGAGCTGGCCCTGGCCTTGGATGTTTGCTAAAGGAAATAATTACAGAAGGCAGACATCTGATTCTAATGATAAAAGGAAGAAACAAAGAGCCTGGAAGAAGGAAGCCTTACCTGTGTGAATGTTATCCAAATACCTTTGTATATTCCCAAAGAATGATCAATCCACACTGTTTAGAAGTTCTTAGGAAAAAGAATCAATTGGGGAGGCTATAATAGTGCATATGAACTTCATAGGAGAAAAAAACAGCTGATATATTCAAAAGCCAAAATAACACAGATACTCCTTGAGCCTTGGCTTCCTCTGGAAAAATCCATGACATTTCCAGGTAATAGCTTTGCCATAGTCAGCCCAATTTCCACTTTATATTTCTGCAGCCCACAGCACAGTTGGTAGAATGCTTGCCTAGGATGCATGATACCTTGGGGTTGAGTCATAGCACTGTATAAAACTAGGTGTGGCCAGGCAGTGGTGGTGCACGCCTTTAATCCCAGCACTTGAAGGCAGAGACAGGCAGATATCTGTGAGTTCGAGGCCAGCCTGGTCTACAGAGTGAGTTCCAGGAAATGCTCCAAAGATACACAGAGAAGCTCTGTCTCCAAAAACCAACTAACCAATCAACCAACCAAACAAACAAAAAAACTAGGTGTGGCGGCACACATTCATAATCCCAGCACTAGGGACCTGGAGGCAGGAGGACTGAGAGTTCAAGGCTGAAAGGATGAATGGTGCTGGTGGGTCAGCGGGCGTGGGAGAAAAGTTACGAGCCATGGCTACCAGAGTTAGAAAGAGCTTTATTAGAAAGAAACCAGGCCTGGAGAGACAGAAGGATGGCGGGAGCATAGCAGAGAGGAAACAGAAAGAGGAGTGCAGATAGAGAGGGTGGGGGTCCGTCCATGTGCGGCTTTTTAAGGCGGAGATTGCGTGACCATGTCACAGTTGCCCACTGATGACATAAGGCACCAGACAAGACCCCGAGCTGCACATGTACAGAATCCTAACATTCCAGACATTTGCTTATTATAAAAAAGCAAGTAAATAGGAATAGGGGCGTCGTTTCTCCCGGAAAAACTGCTTCCAGCTGACTTAGTGGGCGTCAGTTTGCCCTTAGGGGAATAGGGAAGCGGGTCTTCCGAGGTAGACAGGCATTGTGAGATAATGTGCTGACTGTCATCCATTGCTCTGGAGCTGTGCATCCCTCTTGACTTGGCACTCTGGCTGCTTTTGTATCTGATAGGATGCTGGTGAGCAGGAAAAGCCTGAAGTAGGTCTGACCTATCCAGATGGATTTAAACTGGTTTCTGGAGCTTGGGAAAAATTTTGAACATGTTAAGAAGCAGCCATGAGAAAATTAGTGACCATCTGTGGTGTTTAGTACTCTGCTTGTATTGGTTAGTGTTAATGAGAGAGACAGAGAGACTGGAACATATTAAGCTTTATCAGAGACAGATTATTTAAGGCACCTGTTTCCTTTACTAGTTTGGCATCCAGGAGACAGGTGATCAATTGTTGAGAGCATTCAACAGTAATGGATGGTTATATTAAAGTCTGTTTTTGTAGAGCCCAGACGCTTTTGGGTCTAGGGGTGTAAATGCCTTTTAGCTGTTACATTTTGTTACTTGATGATCCCTGGACTCCAGTTCTGTGGTGGTCCTGTACCATTAGCTGAGCAGTGAGTTAGAACAGGGAACTGGGAAGAGAAAAGCTTGTGGTGCATGAGGACTTATTTCTTTGGAACTAGGGACAAGGCAAAGATCAGGGCCCTGTAAGCACAGGCGGGTGGGTCTGGAGCGAGGCACATGGAAAGAGCAATGAAATGAAAGCTCCTGTCTTAGCTGGAAATCTTTTCCCATTAAGTAACTCTGAAAGCATAATTAAGTCTGGTGAGGTGGGTAAGGCTGTCCCCCTACCCCGACAATAGGGAAACGAGGAGAGGTGACATCCCCAAAACTCCCACGACCAGGTCAGTGGCTCTGGTGTCCAGAAGGAAAGAAATGGATCTCTTCCCTGCTGCGTTCTGGGTTCCCTGCAAGCCTGTGGCCAAGCCTAGGTCTGCTGGAGGCCTTAGCTTGATGTTCTCATGCCATCTTGGTACCTGGGGGCAGTCAGCTGACCAGTTATCTTTCTAGGCAGCACTTTCAACAAGGCTATTGATGGCCTGGCAGGGCACTCGCTAGCCCGTGGCCTTTTTCCTCACTTAAAACAGGGACCCAACAGCTTTCAGGAGCCAAGGTGTGCCAGCACTTGGCAATTTTGTCCTCAGGCTTTTTATCTCTTCCCTGACACACCTTGAATGCCACAGATGACTCTTTCATCTGTGGGGTCAGGAGCCTTGCTCTCTAGATGGTTAAGTTTTAGTCAGGGAGGTCTGGAGAACAAGAGACGGATTTTACTCCATGTCTTGAATTGTTTTTTTCCTTGATGTTTTCTGGCTTGAGGACAGCTTTTGGAAGACTTGTCTGAAGGCAGGCTGTAAACTGATCTCTGGCTCAAGAGCCATCCTGACTATTGTAAACTTATTTGTATGGATCTGCAGCTTGAGAATGAGTGGGAGGAGTTAAGGTGAGTTAGGGTGAGAGTCAGCAGAAGCGGCCAACAACAGTAGAGAGCCTGCCCAGTTGTTCAGGAGTTAAGGTGGGGTGGACTAAAGCCCGCCCACTGCCGGAGAGCAGAAAGCGGAAGTCAGACAGACAGAGATGGTTGCACGTGGCAGAGAAAACATCAGAAATGGGGAGGGAGGAGGGTTCAGAGCTTTAGCAGAAAGCTTGGGGATAAAGTGACTCTTTTTATTTGCCTGTTCACTGGCAGAAGTTCCCGCAAAGATGTTATGCGGCCAAATTTACTGGCATCCTCCAATTTTACTGGTATCCGCCCCTTTGTTCCACTGCTGCAGCCAAGGGAGAAAATTAAAATAGAGAAAATTAAAATAACAAACCGGGATCTTAGGCTCCTATCTCAAGCATCCCTGAGGCAAGGAGAAGGATCTATGAATCAGCACAGGTTACCCAAAACGCCATCACATTATGAGTAAGGGCTGGGAGCGTACGCAGCACGTGGACCACCCCGTGGTCCCACAGCATCCTATACTTTGTCAAGATAGAATGTGTCCTGGCCAGCGCAGCCTGAAGGACCCCCCCCCACACACACACAGAAGGTCTGGCGCAAAGAATATAGGTCAGGCTGCAGCCTTGGGGACGGCGGAGGACTCACATGTGGTGGGGAGACACAGAGGTGGCGGCGGGAGTGGTGTGTGGGTCCAGTGGCTGGGAAAAGTGGATCTGGCAGTTGCCGGGCAATCGCAGGTCCTTGGCTAGGTTTCTGACACTCAGCCCCAGATGCTGAGTATGCAGAATTTCCTATCCGAGGTCACGGCACCAAGGAAAGGGGCACCAATGAAAGGATGACGAGCACTCGTGGGTGGGTGGGTGGGCGTGGCAGAAAAGTTATGAGCCATGACTATGACTACCAGAATTAGAAAGAGCTTTATTAGAAAGAACCAGGCCTGGAGAGACAGAAAGATGGCGGGAACAGAGCAGAGAGGAAACAGAAAGAGGAGCGCAGAGAGAGAGGGTGGGGGTCTGTGTGTGGCATTTTTTTTTTTTTTTTTTGGTTTTTTGAGACAGGGTTTCTCTGTGTAGCTTTGCGCCTTTCCTGGAACTCACTCGGTAGACCAGGCTGGCCTCGAACTCACAGAGATCCGCCTGGCTCTGCCTCCCGAGTGCTGGGATTAAAGGCGTGCGCCACCACCGCCCGGCCTGTGTGCAGCTTTTTAAGGCAGAGATTGTGTGACCAATCTGCGGTACTTAGTCACCTGCTGATGACATAAGGTGCCAGACAAGACCCCGAGCTGCGCATATACACAATCCTAACGAAAGCCATCCTGGGATACATGAGATCCTATCTCAAAAACCAAAAAGTATGGGGGATGGAGAGATAGGTCACTAATAAAGAACACAGTGGTTCACAACTGTCTGTAACTCCAGTTCCAGGGGATCTGATGCCATCTGGCCTCTGTGGGCATCAGGCATACACATGGTGCATAGACATACATACAGGCAACACACACACACACACACACACACTTAAAAAAATTAAAATCTATAAACTTCACATCTTTTAAATATTCAACCATCAACTGGAAAGATGGCTCCAGTGGGTAAGAATGCTTGCTATGCAAGAATGAGGACTTGAGTTAGGATCCTCACACCCACATAAGATGATGGATGTCATTTTGGTGGTTTGAATGAGAGTGCCCCCATATACTCATGTATTTGAATGTTTGGTCCCCAGTTATTGAAACTATTTGTGAAGGATTAGGAAGCATGGCTTTGTTGGAGTAGGTGTGGCATTCTTAGAGCAGGTGAGTCACTGGGGTGGGCTTTGAGGTTTCAAAAGTCCATGCCAAGTCCAGTCTTGCTCTCATTCTGTATGCAACTTGAGGATAAGATGTGAGCTCTCAGCTACTGCTCCAGCGCCATGCCTGCCTTCCTGCCACCATGTTTCCCACCATGATTTTCAGTGACTATGTGTAGTTGGACTTTCTTTTAGGCCCCTAGCCCACAAAAAATGACCTGGAGACTTATATTAATTATGGAAGCTTGGCCTTAGCTTAGGCTTGTTTCTAACTAGCTCTTAGAACTTAAATGAACCATTCCTATTAAATTACTTTCTGTCTCGTGGCTTTATTACCTCATCTCCACAGTGTCCATCCTGCTTGCTCTGCATCTCTTGGCATCTCTGCCTTCTTCTTCCCAGCATCCTTTCTGCCCAGAAATCTTGCCTAGCTATTGGCTGTTCAACTTTTTATTAAACCAATCAGAGTGACACATCTTCACAGTGCACAAAAAAATTATTCCACAACAACCATGGTTGGGAGAACACAGGCTTAGGTTACCCCAAATTCCATGTTCCAAAGTGGAAACAATTTCATGACGTTTTATTGTTTTACAGAAGAAAGTCATAAATCAAGGAATTAAAATACATTGGTGGACACATCAGAGGGGCAGTTACGGTGAGATGGGGAAGATTTTTTAGGCCCAAGGTTCTCCCTGATAACATTCTTAGCTTCTAGCTTGGTGGAAGCTAGTGGTCTGCTAAGTTAATAACTTCCTTTAAAAATCTTTTTGAGGCTGGGCGGTGGTGGCGCATGCCTTTAATCCCAGCACTTGGGAGGCAGAGCCAGGCAGATCTTTGTGAGTTCAAGGTCAGCCTGGTCTACAGAGTGAGATCTAGGAAAGGCGCAAAGCTATACAGAGAAACCCTGTCTCAAAAAACCAAAAAAAAAAAAAAATCTTTTTGAGGGAGCTGGAGAAATGGCTCAGAGGTTAATAGCACTAGCTGCTCTTCCAGAGGTCCTGAGTTCAATTCCCAGCAAACACGTGGTGGCTCATAATGATCTATCTGTAAGGGGATCTGATGTCCTCTTCTGGTATGGATAAAAACAAAATGCTCATATACATACAGTAAACATCTTAAAAAAATCTTTTTGAGGCAGGTTCTCTCTGTACTATCCTGGGCCTCACTAGGTAGATCAGGTTAGCCTCTAGCTAGCAGAGACCCACTTGCGTCTTCCTCTTGAGAACTGGAATTAAAGGTGAGTGTCACTATACTCTGCAAGTCAATAGCTTCTAAAAGGTTTTTATCTATTTGTCATTAAGATGTTGGTTATGCCAGAGATAGGCCTGGAATAGCTGTTCCAGAGGGCTAGAAGTAGCCCAAAATAAGGTAATTAGCTTCTGGACTTGCAACATTGCAATTTCTCCACAGGGCTGATATTCTAACCAGTTTCTGCAGACTCAGCTTCTTTTCAGGAAATATAGTTCACACAATCCAAAACCTTTAAAGATCTTTCTACTCCCTATATCACTTTGGGTTAGACTTTACATTATCAATTGTCTCCTTTAAGACCCACACATTGGGAGCTAGAGATATGGCTTAGTGGCACTTATTCTCTTCCAGAGGACCCAAGTTCTATTCCCAGAACCCACATGGTGGTTCACAATCATCTGTAATTTCAGTTGCGGGAAATCTGACATCCTCTTCTGGACCTGTGGATACTGAATGCAAATGTTGCACTCCACTTAAGTGCAAGCAAAACACCCATACACATGTAAGAACATCAAACCCCTACCCCTGCTAGCACAGTGGCTTTAGACTCACACTAAGATCTTTTCTATGGCTCTTGAGAAATAATGAGATGTGTGACACCCACACCGTGCTCCAGTGTGTCTTACTTTCTGGGCACATCTCTTCCTCCCAACCTTATTATTTTTGGTGAGACAAGGTCTCACTATGTAGTCCTGGCTGTGCTGGAACTCGATATGTAGACCAGGCTGGACTTGTACTCACAGAGATCCACTGAGAGCTGGGATTAAGGGTGTGCACTACTGAAGTAAGTATCTTTGGTAAAAATCTGTTTCACTCACTAAACAGGCTAATTCTGGAATTATTTTTACTGTGCAAGCCATGGACGCTGGTACGGCCTGACTCGAGGTCCCTAAAACTCAAGTGGAATTCCTTAGGGTGCTGGGGGTGACAGTGGGGAGTTGTGCATGCTTAACTTGTACACACCGCCCCCAACACACACTGACAAACTAATGGCAATCCCTAGCCTCGTTTGAATGCTGTCACTCTCCTGCAATCCTGACTTCAGCCTTCAATTCCACCTAGCATGGATCATGTGCATAACCTGATCCTAACAGTTCATGGCGTTTAAATCTGGAGCTCCCTATACACCGGACCGGACCGCGGGTTCCTCTGCCTGGCCTGCACCTGACCCAGGCCTGCCAAGGGTGAACAGACGCCCACTCAGCGCCACCTCGCGGTCCGGTCTGGAAATGCATTCAACGCAATCTCTTCTCATCACATGTTGCAAACTCTGACACCTCTTACAAGAGCATAAAATCTGAAATCTATTTATTGTTTTTTCAGTTTAGTGTACCACGAAACGCAGCGACATTGCCCAACCAAACGCTGCAGATAATCGGGAACTAGCACAGAAGGGAACCAGCGGGCTGGCCTAGAGTATTCTGGGTGTGGGTGACAAAGCATGCCCCCTTTTCCCCAATCTCCACTGGGAGCTATAGGACCATCACACCCAAGAGTAGCAAGCTATTTGGGCCAATCTCTCCCTCGTGGGCACCTGGGAGTTGTAGTTTGGTGACCCCACAGCTTTTGGGAGTCGTAGTCTTTTCTCCAGCTTCTGCTTTCCTTGGCTCCCCACTCAGCCTGCGTGAGTTTGGCCCAAGTTGAGTGCCTGGTCCCTCCTTGTGTAGTGCTACCCTCCCGGGATTGAAGGTCTCTGTATTTCTTTCTTTCTTTTTTTTTTTTTTTTTTTGGTTTTTCGAGACAGGGTTTCTCTGTGTAGCTTTGCGCCTTTCCTGGAGCTCACTTGGTAGCCCAGGCTGGCCTCGAACTCACAGAGATCCGCCTGCCTCTGCCTCCCGAGTGCTGAGATTAAAGGCGTGTGCCACCAACGCCCGGCGTATTTCTTTCTTTTCTTTCCTTTTTTGGAGACAAGATCTCATGGAGATCAGGGTAGCCATGAACTATGTGACAGAGGCTGGCTTTGAACTCCTCAAGGCATGTACTACCATGCCTGGCTCAGGTCTCTGTATTCTCTCCCAGCATTCTGGCAGGCTCCCTATGAGCAATGGCAGGTCCTGACCGATTCAGCTTGCTAACCTGCTGATTTGTTTTGAATAGTGCAGCTCAGGTTGATTCCTGTGCCCTTCCACCCTGGGAGGGTGCATGTGATTGCACCTTCTGTCCTGGCTACAACCCCATGGAGGTTGGGCTGGCCTTAGGGGTGCTCAGGCTTCTTTAAGCGTCTAGCCCATGAGCCAGAACCAGCCCAAGGTTCAGAAAAACACCTTATTATGTCTAAAGGAAACTCCCAATTCCCTGTTAGAAGCCAACTCCTTAGTCTTATCCTTCTCACCCATCACCCACTTCTTCTCAACTTGCCCCATTATCCTTCTGAGTGCAAATGTGTTTGTGTCTGGTCCTCTGTTTCTCTCATCCAGGTCCTTCTTCCATGTTTTAAGTGAGTCCCATCTGCTCCATTTCCAGAGGAGATTCAGAATCTCCCGTTTTTTTCTCCTGCTTCTGCTGTGCTCTGAGCCACCTTTGATCACTGTAGGAGCCACCTTGGTGCCCTGTTGTTTCTGTTCTTGCTGCTCTTTGCTCTACCCACGCCCACACCAAGAGATCCTCTTAAAATATAGGTTAGGGGCTGACACTTGGCAGGGGCCTTGCCTAGCATACATGAAGCCCCAAGTTCAGCTCTCTGTCTGCACTGCATGAACTAAGTATGGTGATACATGCCAGTGATCCTAACACTTGGGAAGTGGGGCAGAAGTTCAAGGTTCTGCTTGGCTGTCTAGTGAGTCTGAAGCGAGCCTGTGATATAAAAGACCTTATTAAAAAAAAAAAAAAAAGCCTGGTCTTGTATGGAGGTAATGGGACAACGTTTGGGACTGGAAGTCTGTCCTTCCATCCACCATCTGGGTTCCAAGGCTCGAATTCAGGCTGTTAAGATCAGCAGCAGCACGTTTACCTGCTCAACCATCTCACCAGCCCCTCATATTGTTTCCATCTTTGGAAAGCGTTTGGACTGTTTACTTTTCTGCCCACAACTTGGCTCGTCACCTAGAATGTTAGTCTCCAGTAAACTGCAACCTTTTCTGGCTTCCCTCTTGTGTGTCCCCATAACCACAGCATGTTGGGAACATAGGAGACACTCAATGGGTACCTGAATAAGTGAAAGGATTTTTATTTTTTCAATTTTTGATTCATTTTACATACCAACTACAGTTTCCATCCCATCCCTCCTCCTGCCCCCCCTCTACCTACTCCCTCTGACCACCCCATCCCTCCTCCTACCCCCCTACCTACTCCCTCTGACCACCCCCATCCCGTCCTTCTACCCCCCTCTACCTACTCCCTCTGACCACCCCATCCCTCCTCCTACCCCCCTACCTACTCCCTCTGACCACCCCCATCCCGTCCTTCTACCCCCCTCTACCTACTCTCTCTGACCACCCCCATCCCTCCTCCTACCCCCCTCTACCTACTCCCTCTGACCACCCCATCCCTCCTCCTACCCCCCTCTACCTACTCCCTCTGACCACCCCCATCTCTCCTCCTACCC
>CABHPH010143504.1:43037-54819 GCA_902168325.1 Peromyscus nudipes
CCTCTACCTACTCCCTCTGACCACCCCATCCCTCCTCCTACCCCCCTCTACCTACTCCCTCTGACCACCCCCATCCCTCCTCCTACCCCCCTCTACCTACTCCCTCTGACCACCCCCATCCCCTCCTCCGAAAGAGTGAGGCCTCCCATGGGGAGTCAACAGCGCCTGGTACATTCAGTTGAGGCAGGACCAAGCCCCTTCCCTCTGTATCAAGGCTGTGCAAGGCATTCCACCATAGGGATCAGCTCCCAAAAGCCAGCTCATGCACCTGGGATAGATCCTGATCCAATTGCCAGGGGCCCCTCAAACGGACCAAGCTACACAACAATCTTCCACATGCAGAAGGCCTAGTTTGGTCCCATACAGGCTCTATAGCTGTTGTTCCCACGAGCTTGGTTCAGTTGTCTCTGTAGGTTTCCCCATCATGATCTTGACCCCCCCCCCCCTTGCTCATGTAATCCCTCTTTCCTCTTTTTGACTGGACTCCTGGAGCTTGGTTGTGGATCTCTGCATCTACTTCCATCAGTTACTGGATAAAGGCTCTATTATGACAGGGTATTCACCAATCTGATTGGTAGGCCAGTTCAGGTACCCTCTCCACTATTGCTAGTAGCCTTAGCTGGGGTCATCCTTGTGGATTCCTGGGAATTTCCCTGGCATCAGGTTTCTCCTTAACCCCATAATGACTCTCTCTATCAAGGTATCTCTTTCATTGCTCTCCCACTCCATCCCTCCTGTAGGGGTGAGGTACTTACCCTCAGCTCCTACCCATGGTCCTCCAAGAAATGCTTTCCAGGAGTGAGGGAAAAGTGAAAGATTTCTATAATAACTTCACACACACGGGCCAATGCTCTTCATTCTGTGTGCTCTTTATTGTTGTGTTCTTTGTTTCTTCCATCTTTATTCTGCTACATCTCTATTCTACTACCCATTACAAATTCCCCCCACCCAAATATATATGTGGATATATATCCATTCATTAGCAACTTATTAGTAAAAACTACAAAGTAAACTCTCAGGGACAAGTATTCTGATAAGAGTCATACTTGGCAAAGACTTGGCCAGCTTAATTGGTGACTGACAACAGCTGTAGGTTGTAAAAAGTTCTGACTATTTCTTAAAGGGATAGCTACAAGGGTTACAAGGGAAGAAATTAAACCAATGAGAGATTTAAGGAAAAGGCAAAGAATATGTGTACTATTTTATGTGATTAATAATATCCAGATATGGTTAGTTAATAGCCTTCTTCTGTTAGTCACCTGAATCTCAGGACCTATACATAGTCCACTGAGCCTAAGGTCTTGCATTAAAAACTGGTGTAGAAATAAACACAAAGTGTTAATTGTTTTTTTGAATTACAGTGGGGAGGGGCTGGTGGAGGAAGCTTGGGGCAGCACAGGTGCTGTTGATCTCTTGAAGGACTGAGCTATACCCAGGCCAGACACCCGCACTCTCACTTCTGGTTCCCTGTAGTTCTTCTGAGGGTTCTGACCCAACAAGGCCAGGCCCCTGCAGTTCCGCTCCGTGAAAGTCCCACGAGGACACTTTGTCAACTTTGCCTTCTCAGTGGCTAAGGATGGGGAGCAGGACCTTAAGTGTGTACAGTGCACGTGGAACAAGAGACCTAGTTATGAAGCATATTTAGTATGTTTCTATTTATCAAAATTGTGCAGTTAAATAAGAAACCATCTTCTAGACTATCCACAATTATGTGTGCCCATAAGATTGAGAGGTAATCATGAGATTACATGTACACATTACGGTAAATGGGGAGATATCATAGCTGTTCTTAAGAAGGAATCCAGTTCTTAGGGAAGAAATGAAGTGGCACATGAGAGAAACACAGACAAGGAGCAACTGGTTATTTCTAGTCAGTAATCTCATGGCCTTGCCAGGTGGGGCTTCCCATCAAAGAATCATTTGTTTGGTGGGTTGATATATAAACACCAGTTATCACCTGCTGTGTACTCTCACGGCCCTCAACACCCTCCCCGAGCTCAACCATCACATTCCCTCATGTTCTCATACTCTATCCCCTACTCTCTACAATTCCCCCCACATCCCCAGTTTATCCTAGGAGATCTCTTCTCTTTCCTCTTCCCATAATGATCCATGCATCCCTCTTAGTGTCTTCCTTGTTACCTAGCTTCCATGGAGCTGTGAGTTGTAGTCTGGTTATCCTTTGCTTTACATATCATATCCACTTATGAGTGAGTACACACTGTGTTTGTATTTCTGAGTCTAGGTTACCTCACCCAGGATGATATTTTCTAGTTCCATCCATTTGCCCGCAAATTTCATGATGTCATTGTTTTTTACAGCTGAGTAATACTCCATTGTGTAAATGTACCACAGTTTCTTTATCCATCTAGGTTGTTTCCAGGTATGAATAATACTGTTATGAACATAGTTGAGTCAGTGTCCTTGTGGTATGATTGAGCATCCCCTGGGTATATGCCTAAGAGTGATATCATTGGATCTTGAGGTAGATTAATTCTCAATTTTCTGAGAAGTTGCCATACTGATTTTCAAAGTGGCTGTACAAGTTTGCACTCCCACCAAGAGTGGAAGAGTGTTCCCCTTACTCCACATCCTCTCCAACATAAGCTGTTCTCACTATTTTTGATCTTAGCCATTCTAACAGATGTAAGATGATATCTCAGCATTATTTTGATTTGCATTTCCCTGATGACTAAGGATGTTGAACACTTCCTTAAGTGTCTTTCAGCCATTTGATATTCTTCTGTTGAGAATTCTCTGTTTAGATCTACACCCCATTTTTTTTGTTTGTTTTTTGAGACAGGATTTCTCTGTGTAGCTTTGCACCTTTCCTGGAACTCGCTTGGTAGCCCAGGCTAGCCTCGAACTCACAGAGATCCGCCTGGCTCTGCCTCCCAAGTGCTGGGATTAAAGGCATACGCCACCACCGCCTGGTTTATACCCCATTTCTTAATTGGATTATTTGGTATTTTGATGTCTAGTTTCTTGGGTTCTTTATATATTTTGGAGATCAACCCTCTGTCAGATGTGGGGTTGGTGAAGATCTTTCCCATTCTGTAGGCTGTCATTTTGTTTTATTTATCATACCCTTTGCCTTAGAGAAGCTTCTCAGTTTCAGGAGGTCCCATTTATTGATGGTTGCTCTCAGTGTCTGTGCTACTGGTGTTATATTTAGGAAATAGTCTCCTGTGCCAGTGCGCTCAAGGCTACTTCCCACTTTCTCTTCTATTAGCTTCAGTGTAACTGGATTTATGTTGAGGTCTTTGATCCACTTGGACTTGAGTTTTGTGCAGGGTGATAGATATGGATCTATTTGTAATCTTCTACATGTTGACATCCAGTTATGCCAGCACCGTTTGTTGAAGGTGCTTTCTTTTTTCCATTGTGCAGTTTTGGCTTCTTTGTCAAAAATCAGGTGTTCATAGGTGTGTGGATTAATGTCAGGGTCTTCAATTTGATTCCATTGGTCTATGTGTCTGTTTTTATGCCAATACCAAGCTATTTTTATTACTAGAGCTCTGTAGTAGAGCTTGAAGTCAGGGATGGTGATGCCTCCAGAAGTTCCTTTACTGTGCAGGATTGTTATAGCTATCCTGGGATTTTGTTTTTCTTATGAAGTAGAGTATTGTTCTTTCCAGGTTTGTGAAGAATTATGTTGGGATTTTGATGGAGATTGCATTGAATCTGTAGATTGCTTTTGGTAAGATTGCCATTTTTATTATGTTGATCCTACCTATCCATGAGCATGGGAGATCTTTCCATTTTCCGATATCTTCTTCAATTTATTTCTTCAAAGACTTAAATTTTTGTCATACAGTGCCAGGACAGCATATAAGATGCCTGACAGGCCAGGTGGTGGTGGCGGTGGCACATGCCTTTAATCCCAGCACTCGGGAGGCAGAGGCAGGCGGATCTCTGTAAGTTCGAGGCCAGCCTAAACTACAGAGTGAGCTACACAGAGAAACCCTGTCTCAAAAAACAAAACAAAACAAACAAACAAACAAAAAAACCAAAAATAAAATCTTTTGGCCGGGCGGTGGTGGCGCACGCCTTTAATTCCAGCACTCGGGAGGCAGAGGCAGGCGGATCTCTGTGAGTTCGAGGCCAGCCTGGGCTACCAAGTGAGTTCCAGGAAAGGCTCAAAGCTACACAGAGAAACCCTGTCTTGAAAAACTAAAAAAAAAAAAAAAAAAAAAAAAATAAGATGCCTGACGTTCTGCCAGCAGAGATTGGAGAAAAGGGGACCCGAGATTGTGGACTATCAACCCTCCGTGTGTTCCCCTCCGGATCTTCTGCTTAGCATGCCTCTAGAGGGCCAAGGTAGAAATGCCTATGTGTTCCAAGGTCATGCTTTATGGCGTGCACATGTCATGCCCTCCTCCATATAAATACCTCTTGTAATACTAGTCTTCTTCTTCTATCTGATCTTCATGTTCTGTGTTCCTAGATCAATGGTGATTTCTGTGATACAGGAAAGGAGTGAAGTAAATTTCACAGGAAATTATACAGAGATGATCACTCAGGCTGGGGTTAAGGCAGTTATGTAGTTCATGGAAAAGAACCTGCAGCCCTGGGAAGCTTTTCAGGCTTGGATAAACTGTACTGAATGTGTGGTCAACTATGCACATGGTATGATGTGTATCAACACACTGGACTTAAATTAGCCATGATGAATAATTCAGTTTCTGAGGATATTCCAAGGACATTGTGTAAAACTTGAGACCCTAAGGGGTATTGGCTGAAGACTGTGGATGGAGTAACATATAGATGGGATGACAAACACTAAGTGTGGGAACCTAGAATAGGAGAATAGTGGCCTCCACCAAGAAAGGGAGATGGCAACTTTAATTCAGATACTTTTTATTCGTCCTCCTGAAGGAGTGTGGAGATAATGTGACAATTGATGGAGTGATTGCTACAAGCTTTATTGGGTTTCTAGATTAAAAAGAGCTGCCAAGAAAGGTGAGCTTCCTTTCATAGAATCTCTGAAAATTAGATTAGGTCTTCCTTGGAATTTTTGGATATAGAAGGACAGAAGTTGCTGACTTGCAGGGACAGATTTCTTGTCTGAGGTCATTGTAGCCCACCAGTCATGGGACCTGGTGTTTGCAGAGGGCTGAGGAGGAACTTAGGCAGCTACAGGGGTCTTGAGGTTGGAGCAGGCTGTGTGAGAAGGAAATGACTGTCTGGTACATTGACCACTGTTCTTATTTTTACCTTTTTTGTGAAATTG
The DNA here is from genome assembly GCA_902168325.1 of Peromyscus nudipes. Classification (NCBI taxonomy): domain Eukaryota; kingdom Metazoa; phylum Chordata; class Mammalia; order Rodentia; family Cricetidae; genus Peromyscus; species Peromyscus nudipes. Next base: position 48,271 of record CABHPH010143504.1, read on the forward strand.
CATGTTGCTAGCCTTTGGGTCAAGTGCTCAAAAGATTGTATAATCATTAATAATAAAAACAGATTATGCTTGCTTTGGTGTTAAGTCTGGGATAGTTCCCGTGTTTAGTAAAAGATGATGAGAATATATTGGTGATTTTCTAAGAATAACCTTTGGAATCATGAGAACATTTTGTATTGGGCGATTTCCCTTTTCTTTCTGTTCCCCTTTACTTATGATAATAAAAGACTGAGGTTACCAGGGCAAAAGCAGAAGCTAAAGTTAGAGAAGCTAAGAGAAGTTAGAGAAGCTAAGAGAAGCTAAGAGAAGTTAGAGAAGTTAGAGAAGTTAGAGAAACCAGGGAAGCAAAAGAAACTCAGCAACCGCAGAAGACAGAAGTGCCCTGTCAGCTTGCACGAACATTGTCTCTGAGTCATTATTGCGCCTTCCAGGTTCCTGTCCTTCAGACCCTGGAACTGCTGAGGCTGCTCCCCGGCAATACAGGTCTTTTCCTTATTTGGTTAAAGTTACCCCAAGGTATTTTATATTATTTGTGGCTATCGTAAAGGGTGATGTTTCTCTGATTTCTTTCTCAGCCCATTTATCATTTGTATATAGGAGGGCTACTGATTTTTTTGAGTTAACCTTGTATTCTGCCACATTGCTGAAGATGCTTATCAGTTGTAGGAGTTTCCTGGTAGAATTTTTGGGGTCACTTTCAAGCAGAGTTGAAAGAGATATTGTCAGGGTCTCAGAAAAGCACAGTTCTTTAGTTCTGAGCAAGCTCCCCCTTCTGGCTGCCTTATATATACTGCCATCTTATCTGCAAATAGCAAACATTTGACTTCTTTCTTTCCAATCTGTATTCCCTTGATCTCCTTTTGTTGTCTTATTGCTCCAGCTATAACTTCGAGTACTATATTGAATAGATATGGGGAGAGGGGACAGCCTTGGCTTAGTCTGATTTTGGTGGAATTGCTTTGTGTTTCTCTCCATTTAATTTGATGTTGGCTGTCGGCTTGCTGTAAATTATTGCCTTTATTATGTTTATGTATGTTCTTTGTATTCCTGATTGTTCTAGGATGTTTATCATGAAGTGATGTTGGATTTTGTGGAAGGATTTTTTGGTATTTCATGAGATGATCATGTTTTTTTCTTTCAGTTTGTTTATATGGTGGATTACATTGACAGATTTTCATATATTGAACCATCCCTGCATCTCTGGGATGAAGCCTACTAGATCATGGGGAATTTTTTTTTTTTTCGAGACAGGGTTTCTCTATGTAGCTTTGCGCCTTTCCTGGAACTCACTTGGTAGCCCAGGCTGGCCTCGAACTCACAGAGATCCGCCTGGCTCTGCCTCCCGAGTGCTGGGATTAAAGGCATGCGCCACCACCGCCCGGCTGTTTTTTTTTTTTTTTTAATGTATTCTTGGATTCAGTTTGCCAATATTTTATTGAGTATTTTTGCATCAATGTTCATGAGCGAGATTGGTCTGTTATTCTTTCTTTGTTACATCTTTGTGTGGTTTGGGTATCAGGTTAACGGTAGCTTCACAAAAGTTTCTATTGTGTGGAACTGTTTTGATGAATATTGGTATTAGCTCTTCTTTGAAATTCTGGTAGAATTCTGTCTGAAGCCATCTGGCCCTGGGATTTTTTGGTTGGGAGACTTTTAATGACTGTTTCTATTTCCTTAGGGATTATTTTTCTATTTAAATTGTTTATCTGGTCTTGATTTAATTTTGGTATGTGGTTCCTATCCAGAAAAATTTTCCATTTCTTTTAGATTTTTCAATGTTGTGGAGTACAGGTTTTAGTATGACCTGATTATTCTCTGAATTTCCTCATTGTCTGTTGTTATGTATCTCCTTTTCATTTCTGATTTTGTTAATTTGGATATTCTCTCACTGCCTTTTGGTTAACTTGGATAAGGGGTTGTCTATTTTGTTGATTTTTCTCAAAGAACCAACTCTTTGTTTCATTAATTCTTTGTATTGTTCTCTTTGTTTCAATTTTATTGGTTTCAGTCCTCAGTTTGATTATTTCCTTGCATGCCACAACCTGCAGATATATGAAGTAGAAATTTGGCTGACATTAGCAAAGCTAATACCTGGAAGAGCCTAGGGCTCTTCCAAAGGATAAAGCCAAAACTTAAGGAACATTGGTGATACTGGCCTTTGAATGTATTAGCTGTATCCTGCAGCAAATTTCTTGTGTGCTATTGTAGCTTTCCCATTTGATTATTTTCTAAGGACTTTTAACAGTGTGGTTGGTCGTCCATTGGGCACAATTTCCCCTATACTATTGGGGTATTTGGATAACATCCCCCAACTGTGTTGACAACAGTCACACAGTCAAGACCCCTTTTTTCAGGCCTTTGTTCTCCCTTTTAGCATTAGACTCAGAAGTCTGCCTTTCTGTAATTATCTTTATTAGCAAACATCTGGCCAGGCCATCTCTGGACAAAAGTATTTTATCTGAGATACTTCTCAAATATCTAAGGACAGACTGCAGATTGGTAAGCATTCAGACTATCTGCTAGTTCCTGAGATAAAGTAAACTTTTACATTAAGACAACAGTCAAGGCCAGGCAGATGTTCAGTACAAAGCTTTGTTTCTTGTGCAAATTAAGCTTAAATTCTTCCTTTTTCTCATAGCCCAAATGTTATCCTTAGTTCTAAAGATTCCCTCCTTAGCATTAACTCAGAGCAAAAGGACTTTTACAAACCAGGTGCATCATGCTGTGATGCTGGTTGCCTAGTAACCCAGAACACTTCTCCTGCTAGCAGATAGGAAAGTGCTGCCCAAAGATAACCTTGAACTAACACATTCTTAACTCCTTTTACTTTCACCTTGGTTTACTAATCAGCTTATTACATATGGGTTCCCCCTTTTCCCTTCTTGCATTTTTCCTAATTGAGTCTAGGTCCCTCTCCATCTCATTTGACCTTTTCCCTTTAAGAGTTCATCCTTGAGTCATAAAGAAAGCCTGACAGTCACTGCCTGTATAAACTGTTATTTGCTTTTATGACCCTGAAAGAATTCAAGCCTTGTAACCTTGCTTTGGCCAGAGAATTGCTGATTGTATGGGTGTATCAGAGACTGGGGGAATGAAGTGAGAAAGAAGTAGGATAGAGCAATGAGAGAGAAAAGAAGTAAGAGGATGATGAGAGAACAGCAGAAAAAGGGAGAGAGAATCAGGCAAGAGAGGAGCTCAGTATGAGAGTAGAAAAGAAGCTGTGTAGAGAGAATTGACTTAGAAGAATGAAGTGAATGTATTGAAGGGCTCAGTGTGCTTAGATTCATTTGATATCCCCCAGATTAATTCTCTGCCACTGGTAGCATCTCTTCTGCAACTCTGGGAGAAATCCCCTCAGGGCAGGTGCTTGGGGAGAATTCTATACTTGCACCTTTTCCTCCTGGGTGACTTTGCTTCTTCTTGTTCAAGAGCTTTCAGATGTGCTGTGAAGCTGCTAATGTGAGATTTCTCCATCTTCTTTATGTAGGCATTTAGTGCTATGAACTTTCCTCTTAGTACTGTTTTCCATAGTATCCAATAAGTTCAGGTATGTTGTTCATCCATTTTCATTGAATTCTAGGAAGTTTTTAATTTCTTTATTTCTTCCTTGACCCATTGGTGATTCAGTTGAGTATTATTCAGTTTCCATGAGTTTGTAGGCTTTCTGTAATTTGTGTTGTTGTTGAATTCTAACTTTAATCAATGGTGATCTGAAAAGATACAGGGACTTACTCCAATTTTTTGTGACTGTTGAGATTTGCATTATGACCAAGTATGTGGTCAGTTTTAGAGAAGGTTCCATGTGGTGCTGAGAAGAAGGTATTTTTTTGTGTGTGTTTGTGTGGAATGTTTTATAGATGTCTGTTAAGCCCATTTGAGTAATAACATCTGTTAGTTCCCTTATTTCTCTGTTAAATTTTTGTCTGGCAGACCTGTCCATTGGTGAGAGTGGGGTGTTGAAGTCTCCCACTATTAGTGTGTGGGGTTTGATGGGTGATTTAAGCTTTAGTAATTTTTTTAACATATGCAGGTGCCCTTGTATTTGGGGCATAGATGTTCAGAATTGAGACTTCACTTGATGGATTTTTTCTGTGATGAATATGAAATGTCCTTCATTATCTATTTTAATTAATTTTAGTTTGAAGTCTATTTTATTAGATATTAGGATAGCTACACCAGCTTGCTTCTTAAGTCTATTCAGCTGGAAAGACTTTTCCCAACCCTTTACCTGAAGTAGTGTCTGTCTTTGAAATTGGGGTGTGTGTGTCTTGTATGCAGCAGAAGGATAGATCCTATTTGCACATCCATTTTGTTAGCCTGTGTCTTTTTATAGGTGAATTGAGACCATTGATATTAATGACCAGTGATTGTCAATTCCTATTATTTTTTGGTGGCAGTGTTGTGTGTTTCCCTTCTTTGGGATTTGCTATTGTGGGTTTATCTATTGCCTGTGTTTTTATAGGTGCAGCTAACTTCCTAGGGTTGGAATTTTCCTTCTGGTGCTTTCTGTAGGGCTGGATTTGTGGATAGGTATTGTTTAAATCTGGTTTTGTCATGGAGTAGCTTGTTTACTCCAACTATGGTGACTGAAAGTTTTGCTGGGTGTAGCAGTCTGGGCTGGCAACCATGGCCTCTTAGTGTCTGCATAACATCTGCCCAGGGCCTTCTGGCTTTCAGAGTCTCCACTGAGAAGGGTGTAATTCTGATGGGTTTGACTTTATATATTACTTGGCCTTTTCCCTTTGCTGCTCTTAATATTCTTTCTGTTGTATGCTTGCTTATTATGTGGCAAGGGGACTTTCCCTCCTTTTTTTTATTATGAAATTTTTTTCATTCATTTTACACACCAATCAAAGATCCCCTCTTCCCTCCTCCCACCCCTCCAGCCTCCCCCCCTCAACCCACTCCCCTTTCCCATCCACAAGAAGGGAAGGCCTCCCATGGGGAGGCACATCCAGTAGAGGCAAATCCAAGCCCTTCCCCCTGCCTCAAGGCTGCACAAGGTGTCCCATCATAGGTAGTGGGCTCTAAAAAGCCCACTCATGCACCAGAGATGGAGTCTGATCCTACTGCCGGGGGCTCCCCAAGCAGGTCAAGCTACACAACTATCTCACCATACAGAGAGCCTAATCCAGTCCCATGTAGGCTCCACAGCCATTGATTCAACTTTCATGAGTTCCCTCTAGTTTGGTTTGGTTGTCCCTGCATGTTTCCCCATCATGATCCTGATGCACTTGCTCATAGAATCCCTCTTCTCTCTCTTTGACTGGACTCCTAGAGCTCTGCCTGGTGATTGGCTGTGGATCTATGCATCTGCTTCCATCAGTCATGGGAGAAAAGCTCTGTGATGGCAGTTAGGGTATTCACCAGTCTGATCTCTGGGGCAAGCCAGTTTAGTTCAGGCACCCTCTCCACTATTGCTAGTAGTCTAGGCTGGAGTCATCCTTGGGGATTCCTGGCAACTTCCCTAGCACCGAGTTTCTCTCTGTCCCCATGATGTCTCTCTCTATTATGATATCTCTTTCCTTGCTTTCCCCCTCCCCCTCCCTGTTCCAGCTCAACCATCCCGTTCCCTTATGTTCTCATCCTCTATCCCCTACCCTCCATTGCCCTACCCTCATCCCCAGTTTACTCATGGAAATCTCATCTATTTCCCCTTCCCAAGGTGGTCCATGTGTCCCTCTTTGGGTCTTCCCTATTAGTTAGCTTCTCTAGAGTTGTGGGCTGTTGCCTGATTAACCTTTGCTTTATATCTAGTATACACTTATGAGTGGGTACATACCATGTTTGTCCTTCTGAGTCTGGGTTATCTCACTCAGGATGATATTTTCTAGTTCCATTCATTTGTCTGCAAATTTCATGATGTCATTGTTTTTCTCTGCTGAGTAGTATTCCATTTTGTATATGTACCACATTTTGTTAATCCATTCTTCAGTTGAGGGGCATCTAGGTTGTTTCCAGGTTCTGACTATTATGAATAATGCTGCTATGAAAGTAGTTGAGCATGTGTCCTTGTGGTAAGATTGAGCATTCCTTGGGTATATGCCCAAGAGTGGTATAACTGGGTCTTGAGGTAGATTCATTCCCAATTTTCTGAGAAACTGCCATACTGGTTTCCAAAGTGGTTGTACCAGTTTGCAATCTCACCAACAGTGGAGGAATGTTCCCCTTGCTCCACATTCTCTCCAGCATAAGCTGTCTACAGTGCTTTTGATCTTAGCCATTTTGACAGGTGTAAGGTGGTATCTCAGAATCATTTTGATTTGCACAAGGAATAAGAGACCATGGTAAATGGAGACCACATGAGAATAGGAAGAAGCAGGGTGCTAGAGAGGTCCACAGAAATCCACAAGGATACCTCCACAATAGACTACTGGCAATGGTCGAGAGACAGCCCGAAATGACCTACTCTGGTGATAGGATGGCCAAACACCCTAATTGTCATGCTAGAAACCTCATCCAATGACTGAGGGAATCGGATGCAGAGATCCACAGCCAGGCCCCAGGTGGAGCTCCGGGAGTCCAATTGGCGAGAAAGAGGAGGGTTTG
>CABHPH010143505.1:0-10316 GCA_902168325.1 Peromyscus nudipes
AACAGAGTCCTCTCCACAGATACCTTCTGTACAAGCACACTCAGGAGAATGACACCTGCTTTCCTTAGCTCCCAGTCCCACAGATAGGGTCTCTCACGAGAAGGGGCGGGCGAGCCTTTCCAGTCTCCTCTAAGTTTGTAGAGGTTAAATCCCCAGTGAGTATAGCTGAGAAGTCAGGGGCTTCCTTCACCCACCCTGCTCTCATTCATGGGGTAGAGTCTACCCCAGTTTGGGTAGACAAAGAGCAGTTGGGTGCAGTGCATGTACAGGGTACAGATTCCATGCTCAGAAATGTAAACAGAGAAGACCAAAGGCCAATGTCACTGCCCATTGCTCACAAGGACAGCTCAAAGCTTTTATCTAAGGGGAGGGTCATTCCTAGGAATCTACCGTTCTAAAGCTGTCCCTAAGGGATGAATTTATCTGAAACAGAAGATGAGGCTAAGGATATACCAAAACCAACAGAGAGCCAGGCACAGTGGAGTATACCTTTAACCCTAGCAATCCAGAGACAGGGGCAGGAGGAGCCTGGGGTGTACAGGGAGAGACCATATAGAAGGAAAAAACAAAAGAAGCAAAGAAAGAGAAGATGTTGGTGCCAAACGACCAAGGGGAGGCTAGTGCACGTCACTCAGGCAAAAAGGAAAATGGTACCCTAGTTTCAGAGAACCAGGGAAAGAGACCTAACAGGAGCTCTGCTGTCATCAGAATGAACTTCAAAGCCTGGTTTAAAAAATTTCTCCTGCTCAAATTTAATTGAACCAGACTGCGGAGCAATTTACACCTCAGGGAGTTGAACAAAACAACAGCGTAATCACCTGGTGATCAATGAAGCTTAATAGATATCTACATATCAACCCGTGATAGAGGATGACAGACAAGAATCAACAGAGAGAAGGGACAAATGACAGTGGCCGACCAGGCAACATCTGTGAATGGATAAACACAATGTGTTACATCCACACAGTGGAATATTACTCGGCAATAAAAAGAAATGAAGCAAAGCAGCATGCTACCACATGGATGAAACTTAGAATCATCATGCTAGGCAAAGGAAGCCAGCCAGAAAAACCAATTACTGTCTGCTCCTGTTCATATGGTATAGATGAGACAGACAAGTTTGCTGAGTCAGGAAGGGAACCCAGGACTGGCTAGGACTGAAAGTGGGGCTTACAGGGGCTTCTAGAGTCACTGTGAATGGACCTGGGAGTCCTTATGGAAGAGATGAACTATTTTATAGCTGCTTATAGAAACGGCTGTCAACTTCTGTGACTCTACCAAAAATCACGGCACTGGACATTTTAAATGAGTGAATTGAATAGTAAATAAATTATGTCTCTACAGCTTTATGGCTATTTAATAATAAAATGTAAAATAAAAATTAAAAATTTTAGCTCACAAAATTGAACACACAGTTGTACATAAATACACACTGATTATTTCATGTATCACACACACACACACACACACACACACATATATATATATAACATATATCACATATATTGCTATTTTGATGCTTATTTTCTTTTCATTTTTCTTTTTCTTGGTTATCCCTCCCCTATTCCCTTTCTTCAGTCTGTATCATCCATTGTTATTGCAAAGATATTCATATTAACAAGCTAGGGTACAAATTCACATATCCCTCATAGTTAAATAGCACATACATATATTCACACACAAAGGCAGAAACATTCACATATACACAAATGTGTGGGGGAATTATGGTGTTGTTTCTCAAAAAAGGACTCCTATAACATTTGCTTTCATGAGCCTTACTTTTCTGACCCAATGCAAATTCTGTTAAAGAAATTAATTATTTCTAATTTGGTATTCATTGGGTATTTTTTTTAACTTTAAAAATAACTGCATGGGGCTGGAGAGATGGTTAAGAATACAGCATTGCTTTTGTAGGGGACCCAAGTTTGGTTCTCGGTACCCATGTTGTACAACTCACAACTACCTGTAACTCCAGTTTCAGGGGATCCCCACCTCTGGTCCCTGAAGACCCCTGAACTCCCAAGCACATACCCTCACACAGGCACACTCAGATAGATGCAATTATACATATTTATATACCTATTATGACTGCATAGTTGTCCACAATGTGGATATACCACAGTTTATTCAGGTTTTTGCCTGATATCCCTAGGATCATTTGTTTATTTTCTTTAATTTTTTCCCCAGACAACTGGAGGCCCACAGGTAGTTATAAGGAATAATCATGAGATGCTGTAACACTTTAATCATCTGCCTCTAACTTTGAAATGATTACAAAATCATACAGCTGGGCAAGTGATAGTGATAAAATCCATTGACTTCATTCAGGTTTCACCCGTTTCATGTGCACACATTTCTGTGTGTTTATTCCCGTGAGATTTTATCACATGTGAAATCATGTGACCACTAGTACACGAGCAAGAATGTCACATACTCTTTCATGGTCACAGTCCTCTCTCCTAAAATTCCACATCCTCTGGCAAGTATTAATCTGTTGTCTGTGTCTGTCACGTTGTGACTTTAAGAACAACACCTAAGTGGCACACACAGCGTAGCATATCCTTTGGGAGTTGGCTTTTTATCACTCAGGGCATGTCCTTTGAAATCCACACAAATTGTTCTGTACCAATAGCATATCACTTTTGATTACTGAATATTACTTCATGGCATGGGTAAATCAATTTGTTTAATTTTCCATCCATTTCCCAGAGTGATGATACCATTAGCAAAATATGACACTAAGTCCATGTCCTTTCAACTCTTGTGACATTAGAACTTTGTAACTTTTTTTTTTTTTTTTGGTTTTTCGAGACAGGGTTTCTCTGTGTAGCTTTGCGCCTCTCCTGGAACTCACTTGGTAGACCAGGCTGGCCTTGAACTCACAGAGATCCGCCTGCCTCTGCCTCCCAAGTGCTGGGATTAAAGGCGTGCGCCACCACCGCCCGGCAGAACTTTGTAACATTTTACCTTTTTGTTTTCTCCTTTCCCTACAACCAAATGCGACCCCTAGATGCTTTTCATTTACCTATCCATTTTATTTTGAACCAGTTCCTACAGTTCGCTGGTAACTGTCAAGACAATGGTGTCCGGATAGTGTGTTTCTCCTATTTAACAAATCACTCATTGTGCTTGGATTTACTGTATTTATTATAGTAAATATAATAATGACCCTCCTTACCTTGAGGCCTATGCTTTCACTTCTTTGTATCTTTGTTAAAGACTGTTTTCTTACATTTTCAGGAAAATATTTCAACTGAATAAATAAAAAAGCAATGTGTCAAACAAACCCTGTGAGCTGCAGCTCTACCAAATATATGAGAAATAATGCCAATTCTACACAAAAATTTCAGAGAAATGATGATAGGCCAACATTAATCCAACACCATAGTCAGACAGAGACCCTATAAGAAGACAATACTGTGTATATCAATGTCCATTGGACGCAGACACAAAGATTCATAGTCAAATCTTGGCAAACACTCTCTAATATTATATCAAAGTAATACAGTATAATCAACACCTTTGGAGGTTCATGAAAGAGAAATAAAATAAAACATATCCAGATTGGAAAGGGAAAAATAAAAGTGTTTCTGTTGATGTATAACACAATTTTCTACTTGTAAAATTTTATGAGACTTATATAAAGTTAACCAGAATAAGCAAGATTAACAAGATTTTGGGATTCAGGATCAATATACAAAAACCAACTGTTTTTTTTTATAACTAACCACAAACAATTAAAAATTTAAATAAAAATCAGTACTAAATACAATACCACCAGGCACTATGAACTTCTAAGGAGTAAATACATCAAAAGATGTGACAGAGTTGCATAATTAAAGTTATAAAACATGGCTGGGATATATAACATAGAACTTAAATAAATTATGCTCATGGATCATAAGACTCAGCATTATTAACACACTTGTTTGTCTCAAATGTCCCTAGAGATTGCATGGAATCCTCAGTGTTAGAGACAGAACTGTGTGTGAAATAATTCTTTAAGGGAATTTGGTAATCAAATTTCAGCAGAAAGTCCTGCCCTTCAAAATGTACTGTAAAAATATGTGAATATGTATAAATCATATCTGATAGCAAACTTACATCCATGTTTTATTTATATCATATATATGTGTATAGTTGAATTCTCAAAATTCAGTAGTAAAAAATAAATGTTAAGTGGATACAGGAGTTGAACAGAGGCTTCACAAGAGATGGTAGATGGATGATAAATAAGCATGTGACAAGATTAATCACTTGGAGGATGCAAATGAAATCCACAATGAGATTGCCCTGATTGGCATGCCTAAACTAAAAAGCCTGAAAACATCAAGTGTTGACGATGGGATGGGTTGACTGTGACGTGGACTGGGTGGGATTCTTAAACACGGCTGGTAATGTGTAAAACGGTACAACCACTAACAAAAACAGCTTGACAGTTTCTATTACATGGCCATTCTATACTGCTGGATTCTACCCAGAGCAATGGAAGCATATGGCAGGCAGAGACTCGTAACCAAGAATTCACAGCCGTTTTCTCTGTAATATGCAAAAACTAAAAGCAGCTTGTAATGTCCATCGACAGATGAATGAACAATTGTGGTATATCTATACAATGGGTATTTTTCAACAACGAGCAGCTGAAACAGCACATGACTATCAAAATAATTCTGCAGAGCAAATAAAATACAGATGCCTCACCTAAAAAGCACATTCTGTGCAGTTCCATTTATTAAAGTTCTAGATAGTGCAAACTTTTCTCTCATAACAAAAAAGCATTGATGGTTACCTGGGAGGAGGAGGAGGAGGATAGGGTGGTGGTGGTGGTAGTTAGGATCAGGCATGAAGGAGTTTTGGGGGGTGATGTTCTGGCTCATTTCCTGATTATGGGAATGATTTCATAGATATAATCATTTGTCTAGCATCAAAGTGTACATGTTGTCTGTCTTTTGTGCATGTCTAAGTAAGTGTGTCTTTTGTGCATGTATAAGTAAGTGTGGGTGCATGTGGTGGGCAGAGGTTGGTACCCAGTGTCTTCCTCAATCACCGCCCCCCTTAATTTTTGAGACAGGATCTCGCACTGAACCCAGAACTCACTGACTGACTAGCCTTACTGGCTAGCAAGCCCCAGCAGGATCCTTCCAGCTTGTACTCTCTGTGCTGGCGCCACAGGCATACTGCACTACGCTGGGGTTTTTATGTGATTGCTGGGCTAACTCAGGCCTGCTCGCTGGTGTAGCAGACACTTGACCAATGGACACATCTCCCTACCTCTTTTATAAATCAATTATACACAATATATCTGCTTTTTTTCCATAGACGTAAAATAGGAAAAGGAAATAAAGGGTGATTGATGTCCAGGGAAAGTTATGTTTCTTCAGAGTAGTCAGAGGATGTTTCTGTGAAAACTTGAACAAAGATCTGAACGCAGGAGATGCCATACTGGTGTCCAGGAAAGAGTAGGAGGCAGTAGAAAGGGCATCCTCTCCTGAATGCCAAGGTGGTGCCGAGTGGGAGGAGCCAAGAAGCTGACTTCTAAGCTGGTCTTCTCAGGAATCTCACTTTCTGCTGTATCACTGTCCAAGCCTGTGCTGAGATGGACATTCTCACTCTAGAAACTTAACAACTGTACTAAAGTAAATCCACAGTTTCAGCGTAAGCTTTTCTTAAAATTGGTTTTCATTTTTAAAAGTACAAGGCAACTAGAATTCTGATTATTTTCAGCCATCTCTTAATTAGATTCTCATTAATTAGGGAGGGGGAGTACTTCTCTGTGTACTTCATGCATTTCCTCAGCACGCACTGATGTTTGTTTGTTTGTTTTGACAAATATTTATAAAGTACTTCTTGTACCAAATGTTTCACTAAGCAGTGGGGAGAGAGCTTTGAACATCGCTGTCCTTATACAATTTAGAACCTCTGGAGACTTGAGAGTAGAGGAATTAAAACCCAGAAACAGGACTTATGATTGTGACCAAAAAGAGAGGAGAAATATCTTAGACAAAACACGGCCTGCGTCAATAGGTGTTGTTTAGTAAAAGATGAAGTAGTCGAGGTGGGTAAATGCTTTGCCAGTGGCAACAGCTGTATTTGTTAATTTGGAAAATAGCACTTGGGAAGAACGGAGACCTTCTGAACAAGGACTGAGAAGAAGCTGATTGGCTCCTCCAAACTGTGGTAAGAATTGGTTAAATTCTGAAGTGACAACATAAGACTTATCTGTTCCAAAGAATATGTCCTTCCCATATTTAAGCCATCTATAACATGAGGGAGCACCTACTATGTGTCCAGACTCATCTATGTGCCATAGTCTGAATGTGCTCCCCAAATTCATTTGCTGTGCAGGTGCTACTGTGTTGGGAGGTTAGGATGTGCCTCTGCCCTCTTGACTGAATTATTTTTGATATTAGAAAGGCTTGTGGTCTACTCTCTTCTACCCTAGGAAGAAAAACATTTAGGAAGAATATCAAATGGCTGAAAGACATTTAAGGAATTGCTCAACATCCTTAGTCATCAGGGAAATGCAAATCAAAATAACTCTGAGATACCATTTTTACCTGTCAGAATGGCTAAGATCAAAAGCACTGCAGACAGCTTATGTTGGAGAGGATATGGAGCAAGGGGAACACTCCTCCACTGTTGGTGGGAGTGATAACTGGTACAGCCACTTTGGAAATCAGTATGGTGCTTTCCCAGAATATTGGGAATCAATCTACCTCAAGACCTAGCTATATCACTCTTGGGCATATACCCAAGGAATGCTCAATCATACCACAAGGACACATGCTCAACTATGTTCATAGCAGCATTATTAATAATAGCCAGAACCTGGAAACAACCTAGATGCCCCTCAACTGAACAATGGATAAAGAAAATGTGGTACATATACACAATGGAGTACTACTCAGCAGAGGAAAATAATGACATCATGAAATTTACAGGCAAATTGGATGGAACTAGAAAATATCATCCTGAGTGAGGTAACCCAGATTCAGAAGGACAAACATGGTATGTACTCACTCATAAAACTCACAAAGTAAAGGATAATCAGGCAACAACTCACAACTCCAGAGAAGTTAACTAACAAGGAAGACCTAAAGAGGGATTCATGGACTGCCCTGGGAAGGGGAAATAGATGAGATCTCCATAAGTAAACCAGGATGAGGGGTGGGCAATGAAGAGTAGGGGATTGGGGGTGAGAACATAAGGGAATGAAGTGGTTGAGCTGGAACAGGGATGGAGTGGGAAAACAATAAAAGAGATACCATGATAGAGAGAGCTATCATGGGGATAGAGAGAAACCTGGTGCTAGGGAAGTTGCCAGGAATCCCCAAGGATGACCCCAGCCTGGACTACTAGCAATAGTGGAGAAGGTGTCTGAACTGAACTGGCTTGCTCCAGAGATCAGACTGATGAATACCCCAATTGTCATCACAGAGCTTTTCTCCAATGACTGATGGAAGCAGTTGCAGAGATCCACAGCCAATCACCAGGCAGAGCTCCAGGAGTCCAGTCAAAGAGAGAAAAGAGGGATTCTATGAGCAAGTGCATCAGGATCATGATGGGGAAACCTGCAAAGACGACTAAACCAAACTTATGGGAACTCATGAAAGTTGGATCAATGGCTGTGGAGCCTACATGAGACTGGACTAGGCCCTCTGCATGGTGAGACAATTGTGTAGCTTGATCTGCTTGTGGAGCCCCCTGGCGGTAGAATCAGAATCCATCCCTGGTACATGAGGGGGCTTTTTGGAGCCCACTACTTATGATGGATGGGACACCTTGTGCAGCCTTGAGGAGGGGAAGGGGCTTAGACTTGCCTTTACTGGATGTGCCTCCCCATGGAAGGCCTTGCCTTCTTGTGGGTGGGAGTGGGGGGTAGGTTAAGAGGGGGAGGCTGGGGGGGCGGGAGGAGGGAAGAGGGGGATCTTTGATTGGTGTGTAAAATGAATGAAAAAAATTTCTTAATTAAAAAAAAGGGAAGAAAAAAAAAGAAAGACCATTTTCTTCTCTTGCCTTTCTGCTTTCTGCCACATGAGGACATTACCTGAGGGCCTTCCTCAGATACCAGATCTGCACCTCAGCTGGGCGTCCCTGCTTCCAGAACTGGGAGAGAATACATTGCCGTCTTTTTTTTGTTGTTTTTTTTTTTGTTTTGTTTTGTTTTGTTTTTGTTTTTCGAGACAGGGTTTCTCTGTGTAGCTTTGCGCCTTTCCTGGAACTCACTTGGTAGCCCAGGCTGGCCTCGAACTCACAGAGATCCGCCTGGCTCTGCCTCCCGAGTGCTGGGATTAAAGGCGTGCGCCACCACCGCCCGGCCGTTGCTGTCTTTTATAAATTACTCAGTGCTCAGATCTAGCTCTAGCAGCTGTAGAACCATTCAAGGACAAGGCCGTGTGTCATTGTGTGAGACCAGCAGCAAGTGTCTGCTGAGCACCTACTGTGGTCAGGCTCTGTTCCAGTGTGCCACATCTGTGAGTTCATTTTGTTCGCACAGCTGCCTTCTGAATTAGTCCTGTCATTATCACGACCATTCTGGGGTCGGACGTAAGGCACAGCATCATTATAAATGGTCTGACGTCATTAATTTACACTTGAACCCTGGGAACCAGGGCGCAGTGTCTAAGACTTTAGCAGTCCCCCCCGACTCTGGTCCTTGGTTCTGGAAGGTGGGCTGGGAAACCCGCCCTTTTGCAGGAGGGAACGCTCACCCGTACACATGCCCATTATTTTATTTCTCCTTGTTGTCCCAACATCTTTCAAGACTCCTGGCCTCTGTGTGTCACACACTGAAAACAAAAGCAGGTTGGTTGGAAAGGCTAAGCCCTATCTCTTGGGTATTTTTTGGACACTAACAAAGGGCTTTGCTGTGACCCTAAGGTTGCGGCTTCTATGTGGACTTAACTGGGTGCTCCGATGGTTTGCCACACATGGCTGCTTGCACTGTGGGTCTAAGGGAGATGGCTGCCTCAACGGGAGCTGGGATAATGCAGAGATTGAGCGCGCAGGCTTCTGACCCAGAGTGACTGGATTTCAATCTTGGCTCTTCTCCACTATTTAAGTATTTGCTGCTGCTATTTTTTTGATACAGAGCCATAGAAAAAGGACCATCCTGCCTGGACAAACCCCTGCAGGTATGCTGTTTTTTGATACCATGAAGGGGACACCTCACCTATCCATCTCATTGTAATATCTGAAGTTGAGATGAAATAACATGTATGAGAAAGCCCTGTGATACAAAAAGACCAGTTCAATGCAAGGGATAAATTATCCTTACCACCAAGAGAATATACACTGGTGATTCATTTAGTCCCCAATGAAATAAATTGGTCTGGAGACATGAGGTCTTTTCTTTGCCTAGTAATCTTTGTTTCCAACAGGGAAAAAAAAAAGTAAAGAAAAGAATAGAAAAGAATGCATGGGGTGAGCCGGCTGGCCAAATATCAGAGGAAAGCTAATTGTATGGTGAATTGATCAGAATGCATTAGACATGTGATAGTGTCCCAGGTTTTGTCTTAATCTAACACATACCAAGAGCCAAGTCTTTAGCACCAGTAAGCCTCGCCTTTGGAATCTATCTGAAGGTGTGGCTAGGAGGAAAAGGCCGTGAGGGTCTAGAAAAGATGATTTCTACTGCTAGCTTTGTAATTAGCAAAAGGGGACCAATAGTTGTTTTATCACATTCCAAATAAAGACTGGTAATGTTTTTAGAGTCTGTTAAAGAGCACACTAAACTTTTATGAAGGCTGTGCCCACATGTGGGAGAGAGAGGGCACATTTAGCTCATAAGAAGCCCTCCCTGTGCATGCCAGATTTCCTGTCTCATACCATGTAGTGCAGGCATAGGGGCTAGGAGTGAGCAGTGCTCACCCCTGTCGGACGGTGTAGGAAAGATCCCAACACTTTTACTTTTATCTAGAAGAGGGCACTCTCTGATTTTCCCAATCCCACCTGTCCTCCAGGCTGAGACATATAAACGACACACCCATGCTGCTCCCGGAGAAACATTAACAGAGAAAGTCAGCAGGAAAAGAGATGATACACGAAGGACAGTCCTTCTAATGACCAGAGAACAGCCCAAAACAGAAACAAAAAGCACAGGCCGCAGGCCACAGGAGAAGTTATTCCGGGAATTGTGAAACGCTGTGGGTCAACGGAGCTCTGGATCCTGAAGTCAAGATTTAAACAGGAAAAAGCTCCGAGATCAGACATTGACGTTTAAATGCTAACGGGACTCGGGGGCTCTGATTTAATTTTCCCTTAGGCCTTGCATTTTATTTGAACTAAAAACTTCATGGAATGCTTAAGAAATACCA
>CABHPH010143505.1:18669-32300 GCA_902168325.1 Peromyscus nudipes
CACACACACACACACACACACACACACACACACACACACACACACACTAATTATCTGTCTCACTATTTCTCTCCCTGCTTCTACTCATGTTATGCTCCTAACGTCTCTCACCTCTGTGTCTACTCTCATCAGTTTTTCCTGATTTTCTCATGGTTTTATTTTTATTAATTCCCCCCCCATGAATGACGATGATGTCATTCGGAGGATCGATGGACGGTCGCGGGAATCGAACTCGCCACCTCGGCCGCCGCGGGCGGGCGCCTGACCTCAGAGCCACCTCTCCGGGTCGCTTATTTTTATTAATTTTTAAAGGTCTCTTCTACAATAGTTTCTAGAATATTCTCACCAGTAAGTAACTTTTCCCCATAGACCACTACGGTACATTTATTTTGTACCTGTTACATGGCACTTTTCACTTTGTGTTTTATATTATACTACATTAAATTGATGTTTATGGCACATGTTTTTTTTACAAGACTATACATTCAGACAATGGAGACCAGGCCTTTACCATCTCTGCCTTACACAGTTCTGTGGTGACATATTGTATACCCCAATAAAGCTTACCTGGGGATCAGAGGACAGAGCCAGCCACTAAATTAGACATAGAGGTCAGACAGTAGTGGCACACACCCTTAATTCTATCACTTGGGAGGCAGAGATCTGTCTGGATCTCTGTGAGTTCAAGACCACACTGGGCTAAATGGGAGAAACAGGACCAGGCAGTGGTGACACACGCCTTTAATCACAGGAAGTGATGTCTGGTCAGAGAAAGGTATATATGGCATGAGGAAACAGGAACTCACTCTCTTGAGGCTGAGGATTTCGTAGAGGTAAGCTAGTGGCTGGCTGTTCTGCTTCTCTGATCTTTCAGCTTTCATCTCAATATCTGGCTCTGGGTTTTTTTTATTATAAGACCTTTTAAGATTCATGCTACAAAGTTCCTAGCAGGCAGAGTGTGCAATTCATTGCATAAAATGGCCTAGACAACTATTTTAAACATGCAAACACTTATGAGAATCAGACATTTTCTTTGTTTTAGTTATAAAACAAGAAACTCTCCTAGGCAACTGGCCTAAGCAATGCTCACTTTTCCGAATAGGTGAACACAGAGGCTTACTGTTGAGGGTTTACTGCCTAGAGGACCATGCTGATCACGGGATTCCTTGATTTTCCCAAGAGAGGGGCTGATGCCTGAAACTGAGCAGAATTCCTACTGGCCAGGGAAATCTTCCCTTTTCATTTTTATATTACTTTTGTACACTGAAGACATTGGAAATATAAAATGAGACTTGGAAGTGTCCTGATACCCCCTTGTACAGTCTCTAGAGGTGTGGAGTGCTCTGCACTGAAGGCAGTTGGAAGGGCCAGACAGGGGTTCTTCACCCCTCTGCCCCCTCTTCGTTTTTCTATGCTAAAGTAAGCCTCCTCCTTTCCTCCTGAAGGCACTCATGTGACAGATACCCTGTCCCAGGGGAGTCTTTCAGATCTTCCTAAGGCCCACAGTTATTAGCTTTCAGAACCTTTTTCTCTAACCACATCTCTCCAGAGCTCTCCCTTCTTCACTGAGCCTAAGTACCAAAACACAGCTTTCCTTGGGTCTCTGGGTCTTTAATTTTTGAAGGTTCATTTGTCACATAAAACTTTGATTAAATAAATTAGTTCTGATTTATGTATGTATGTATGTATGTATGTATGTATGTATGTATGTATGTATGTATTTTCCTTATTGACCTGTCATTTTTTATCGGGGTATCATCCATAGCTCCTCATAGCCTGACCTGAAATGAAAATTCCTACTTTTCTTCCCTACTAAAGGAATCTTGTGGGTGGGTGGGGGGTGTTGTTCCCTGTGCTTTGCTCTTAGAAGACTATCATTTTTCAGATCAGTGTAAATTTCCAAACTCTCAACTACTCACTGACCTGAACTCTATGTTCTTATTGCTCTAAGGGGTTTCAGCTTTAATTTGGACCAAGAACTAAGAGAAGTAACTCTCAGATCCTCAAAAGAAAAGATTTTTAAATAGCAAGGTAATTAACAAAAGCCCTTTCCTTTGGTTTTTACTTTAACTGTACATGATAATCACAACCACTACCATACCACCACCACCACCACCACCACCCCATCACCATCATCACCACCACCATCAAGATGCTCTTTATAATAGAAAATACTCTTTTTCAGAATATTATTGACTAGTTTGAATTTGGAAGATTAAAACAAATTAAATGTTTGGAGGGTAAAAAAGACTTTTTTTCTAAAAAATAGAAAGTTCCCATTGAGTGTATGAAATATTTGGAAAGAAAAGAATATCTGAATCCATAACCGAAGAATGTAGGGGCAAAGACAACAAGATGGCCTTCATTTACTATTGCTATTTTGAATGATTTTGATGTCATTTGGCATATAAAAGGAATGCAGATAATAAACAGTTGGATTTAGGCTAATACAATTCTTCTAGAGCTTTAACATTTCTATGAAATAATAAAAGGAATAATACAAAATCAAGTTCACTGTTCAAGGAAGTTTGGAATTAAGCAGGGTTTTGTTTTTTTTTAAAGCTGAAGCTCTAATTGTCATTATGAATCTCCAAAGAAGATACAGACAAGAATTACTGTGGGCTTCATTTTTTTTTAAGTCAGGATCTTGTGAGCTCACTTTGCATTCACTGTATAGATGAGGATGACCTTGAGCGTATCTTCTTGCTTCAGCAGCTCTCTCTCCAGAGTGCTGGACCAGGATGAGCCCCTTGCCCCCGACTCCTCTATCAGAGCACCTTGAAGGACTGAAGACATAGGGAGCATGTTTTGAAGATCTCATGCCTAAGTGCTCATGGCACCATCCAACAGAAAATCAAAATATAGTATCATATATAATCAAGAGTCTACTTAAAAAACTTAGAAAGCACAGACTTGAGATGAAAGGGACTTGCCATCTCAAATGGATGTTTTCTAAAGAACAGGGGCATTCCTAGATTATTGACACTAATTTGTCTGTTGTTTAGATCTGATCACTTATTACACAAATACTCAGCTTTACCTTTTTATGGTAAAGCATTATGCCCAATATTAATATAATAAAAGCCTTTAAGATGACAATACACCTTCTCATTGGGTTGCAATTTCATGGGACTGTAAAAGTATATTCATCAGAAAAATAGTTAAGAGCATATCAATAGCATATATTAATAAATTATTCAGCCATGAAAGCTTAAAGTATTGGAAGACTACTATGAGAGAGAGGAAATAATTTCATGAAAGATGTGAGATGTGAACTTGAACTAGAGGGCTGGAATGATGCTCAGTTTAGCTCAATTTAAGCTCACAAAATATGTCTGAAATTAAAAAAAAAACAAAAACAAAAATAGGCTCAGGGTGCCAAGTTCATAGTGGAAAGTTTTCCTGTGTTTGTGGTTTGTGGAAACTAGATTCCAATCCCAGTTCACAAAATTACTTCTCTGTCACATAAAACTTCAACATTCTCATCTGAAGCCCATGCAAAATAATGCCTAAGGTATCATTATCAAGAATTAATGTAGATGACATGATAATGGAGTTATCATGCAGTGTCCTCAGCCATCTACCAATGGGTTCATCAAGACTTAGTGCAGAGCAACATGTACAGTTGCTTTCAGTAAATATTTGTTCCATAAAGGACTGAATAAATGAATGAAGTTAGAGAGACCCAAATCTCATCTGTCACAACTGAACTTTGTGATCTTAGAATCACCTAGCCACTGGCCACCTCAGGCTTCTTATCTCTAAAGAGAGGGTTAAGAATTATGTCTCAAAACCTCATGTAACCTGTGGTTAAATGAAAACAATTTCCATAATGTGCTCTGCCCAACAGTCAGCACATACTTTTCATTATGCATATATTTTATAAATTACACAACTGGAGAGGTTCAGTGGAAGAAGTAGCAGCCAATCAATGTGTATTGTGACTTTTGGTTCCACAATGGTGTAGGAGGATGGAGCTGGAAACATTCCCTAACTGACTAGGACCTTAGATTATTATACCATTAAAAACATATATAAGAAAAACTTAGCTGAAGCATAATATAGAGATGGATCTCCAATGTCTGTTAAGCCTCAAAAACAAAACAAAACAAAACAAAACAAAACCTGGATATAGTGACTGGAAACTTGGATATTTTCTTCCAGTGGTGGATGGGTATAGCTTAGCAGTAACCTGAAGAAAGAGTTTTGATAATTCTGCCTTAGTCCATTTTCTACAGCTATAACAACATGTCATAACTCAAGTAACTTACAAGCAATAGAAATTTGTGGTGGTATTGTGTTCCCCAAAATATTGTGTACCCTAATAAACTTATCTGGGGTCAGAGAACAGAAAAGCCACTAGATACTTAGGATAGGCAGTGGCAGCACACGCCTTTAATCCTAGCATTCCAGAGGCAGAAATCCATTTGTTCAAGCATACAGCCAAGCATGGTGACTCACACCTTTAATCCCAGAAAGCCAGCCTTTAATCCCAGGGAGTGACGGTAGAAAGGAAAGATATATAAGGCGTGAAGACCAGAAACTAGAAGCATTTGGCTGGTTAAGCTTTCAGGCTTTCGAGCAGCAGTTCAGCTGAGACCCATTGGGATGAGGACACAGAAGCTTCCAGTCTGAGGAAACAAGATCAGCTGAGGAAACAAGATCAGCTGAGGAACTGGTGAGGTGAGGATCTTCCAGTTCACCCCAGTACCTGGCTCAAGTTTGATTTCATTAATAAGACTCTTTAAGATTCTTGCTACAGAAATTCACTTGTTTAATGGTTCTGGAGGCTGAGACGTCTGGGGTGATGGGGTCCACATCCGGCAAAGGTCCTTTGCTGCATCACGATGTATGAAAAAGCATCACAACATGCGAGCACATACAATGGTGGGAAAGGGGGAATTCATGCTTTATACAGATGCCCCTCCTAGAACATATGCTCCTTCATGTGACACTGAAGTAAGTTTCTGAACATGGACGTTAGAGATGCATTTCACCCACAATATCATTTATAAATTGGTACGTGGTTTCATGTTCTTTTCAAAGTCAGTGGAAAGACTATCCAGTGTGAGACTGTAAAACATGGAGATACTTGAGGTAGCGCTCAGATAGATTCTGATGCATACTCACTCACTTCGATATGAATATTAGGTTAAAAAATGTTAAAGTATCAGCTTAATCTCCAGTACCACAATAAAAAATAATAAATAAGCATATAAATAAATAAAAGAGAACATAATGCAAGTGTCTTTGTTAGATTTCTCTATTCTCTTGAAGCACTCTTACTTGGGGAAGGGAAGGTTCTGTAGATTATAGATTGAAAATGTGTTTGCTTTTTCAGACTATTAAGCTGTTGGCAGCAAATGAGTTACTTTGGATCTGTCCTGATGAATCAACCTGCACCACCTAGAAGGTGTGCTCAGCACTATTCAGTACATATAAATATTCAGCACATAATAAAATATTTTAAATGGTGGTTTAATTACTTTATTTTTGAGTGTGTGCATGGGGGCTGTGTGTGCATGCACATGTGTGCACGCAGGTAGAGCTCAGAGGACGTGTATAACTTGGCTCTCTATTTCCACCATGTGGTCCTGGGGATTGAACTAAGTTTGCCAGCTTTGGCAATAGGCACCTTTGTCCAATTGCTGGCCCTTCAATACCTTATTAAAGTTGTATTATCCATATTAAAACCAGAGCCATGTGGATAATTATTTCTTTAGCATTTGCAGATAGAAGTGGGCTTACTTCCAATCACAAAAGATAACCATTGAACAAAGCATCCGTGAAAGGAGTGCTCTGAATACCACATTTTAAATAATTGGAAAATGTATTGAAACATATTTTGATGAAACTAAAGTGTGACAGAAACCATCTGTGAATAATATAATATTGCATCTTTTTAAATTCTTTGGCTACAAATTATAGCTACTCTAATGCAAAAATTACCAAATTATTCTAATAGTTCTAGTGCCCAAATCATTAAAAAGTTTTGCTTGTCTTTAGTATTTAGCACAGTATATATAATTTAAGTGCAGTACTTTGAAAAGTTTTATATGATATTTCATATAATACTCCCATATGCTGCTCTATTCTCGAACTATTGCAAGGTAGAAATCCTTGATTCAACCTTTTTAATCTTTTTTCTTTTACTGCTTGGATAATCTGTCATCAAATTCTGCTATTTCCTAGTTTCTCAGATTTAACTTTCCCTTTGATTTTCATCGCTTACTTTATCCCTGGAATAAATTCCAGGTGGCTTCACTATCCTTATTCCTTCCATATAAGAGTTCCAGGAAATGATAGTTCAGACAAGATACTTCAAAATAAGGCACCTCAGCAACTGAGAAAACCCACTGGAGCAAAATGTCTTTCTAACCTTCCCCAGCCTCAGGAGTTCTCTGTGCATTATGTCTGAAAGTAGATCCCAAGGCCCTTCCTCCAGAAGGGTCCTAACCTATAAACCGAGGACAAGAAACTGAGCAAAGAGCCTGCCTGAGCTACCTCTAGTTACCACAGTGGATCACACTCCCTTTTTTATGCAATCATACTTCTAGGTGAGAGCTGGCCCTCTTGATAATACTAGGCACAAAAAATGTGCAGTTTTACCTAGATCTTTGGGTCCCTATTTCTGAAGCTATTCTGTCTCATAAAACTCTTGTTAAATACATTTGTTATGACTTTTCCTGGTTAATCTCTTTTATTACAGTAGTATCAGCCTTGAACCCCACAATGGGTGATGAAAATGTCACCTTCTCTCTCCTGCAATGCTAATAACACGATAGATGAATGAATTATTCATCACTAGTCTTTACCCTATCCAGCCACCAACTCTCTGGGTAACTCATGTAAGATGGATTTTCCATTTTTTTTCAGGTTGTAGATGTGATGGAATCATTTTTTAAAAACATATGTTCAACCAGAACACATCTATTCATGGGACTATTTATACATATTTGAAAACTGAGCTATATTTGAATTTGGGGTCTATATTGCACAAAAATATAAATGCATACATCCATCTAACATACAACATAAAATTCTTCAACAAATCTTTCAGGAATGGAGTGGATGGTATCCTCATGCATACAGACCACCCCCTGATGGCTTCACGGGCCATGCCAGATGTTACTATCTCAGCAGTGAAGGCAGACCCCACCCTCTCCTTCACGTAGTTACTTTAATGGTATTTTCCCAAAAACATGGATTTGACTATTTTTCAGACAGAATTTCATATTTGATAAATGACACTTTTTCAGACCAGTAAACTCATAAAAGGATTTTTGTAAGGGGCCAAACAAAACAGAAACAGAATATGAGCTTATAGATTAAAGGTCAGAAGAAACTTCCAAACATTTTGTATTGGTATTATTAGCATCCTGTCTCAAAGACAAGGTTGAAAATGTTGAGACAATGGGATTAGGTAAGTATCAAGTTTATGTCATATAATACTATTATTTTATTTTCCTTTGGGTAGTCTAATTGGGTTTTTATCTTTTAGATTATACAAAAGACGTTAGCAGATAAGATGTCATGTCTGGTTTTTGCTTTGTTTTACAGAAATTCCCAGTACACATGGCATAGAACCAAACCATCCTGGTTATACTTGATGGTCTGGGGGCTGAGTGTGTGTATACACACATGTTCATGACAGTGCCCTCTCTTCTTTTGTTATATTTTTAACTCTGAATATAAAAAGTTTTTTTTAACCAGGTGAGTAAAATGAAAGGGGACATTGAAAACATTTCATTGAAATGCAGTGACCTTCCAAGGGAGGATGATACAGCACAAAGCGCTCTCATAGTTTGTTCCTTGAATGCTTTCATACCCAGCCTTGATTTAATATCATGCTGGCTAAGTCAGTATACTAGAGGCATTTTATTATGATCTGTTGCTTGCCAAGAACTCTGTGTTTCACTGACTTTAATGACTGCATTCTCACCAGTATAGCATCTAGCCGGACAAGTTTACAGGACTCCAAAACCAATAAAGCCAGTCGGTTTCTAAATCTCCCTTCAGAGTGGTTCTGAACATGGACTTGTAAAAACAGAATGCCATAGTGTCAAATGCTGATTTGGTCAAAGATGCTGTTTTCTGACTGGATCAAGCAGAAACACTTCCCAACGCGCGCAGCAGTGGCAGCACAATCTGCTATATTTGCAGCGAGACAAGATTGGCAAGGACTCTAGAAGTTACTTAGGAAAGAACTTTACAGGGAGATGAAGCCCAGAAGGGAAATGCCACAGAGAGTGGAATGTAGGGCAAATTCCTAAGGAGATCACAGAGGAACAGCAAAGGCTGGGAGGGGTTGGGCCAGCAGGAACCAGGATGCCACATCTAAGAAACAGGAAAAAAAGAATTCTTTTACTATTTCAGGAATAAAAGAAAGCCAAATGACACACTTTGCTCCTTCAAGCAGGGGGAGAGGAAAAGCTGATGGCTCCTGAGAGTGAAATGATTATGCATTTGGTCATTTCAAAAAGTCATTGACATAAAGATGAAATGGAAGTAGAATCACTGTAACTTTGATTGGGAAGTAGACCAAAAAAAAAGGTGCAAAAAGAAAAAGAATAGTTAATGTATCATAATTTACTGTTTTGATCTTGAGATTGGTATGCAAAGCTATCTGACAAATCCATCATCCACGTATGATAGAATGTCATGTAGCCAATAAAAACAATGTTTTTAAGACTTTTAAACAACAAGGGGAAATTATTAACAATATGGCATGAGGCAATGCAGAATCATATTTTCGTCTGGAACGGAATAAACCAAATTGTTAGCAGCAGCTATTGTTGATGGTATCAGGGAGATTTTTATCTTCTTCATTTGTGTATTTGAGAAGAACAGGAGACAGAAAGCTGCCATGTAGGTAGAGGCAGGAACTCCAGAAGGTAGTGTCTCTGGCCAGGGAGGTGGAAATGTTCCCATCAGAGACACTGGCTCATGTCCTGGTTTCAGCCAGACATCCCAGATGTGTTCCAGCCAGAGGCATTGGAGTGTGCTGGAACCCTAGTCCAGCCACCAAGGATGGAAAGACACCTAGACAGCTCATGGGTGGACCAGCTGAACTGACTGACTACTCAGCCCCATACCTCATCCCTGTTTCCATCATAAGTCCCATGTTCTAAGTTCATTCTCTGCTGCTGTGATGAGCACCAGGACCAAAGCAAATTAGGGGAGGAAGGGGCTTATTTCAGCTGATAGTCCATCATTGAGGGAAGTCAGGATAGGAACTCAAGGAAGCATTTAAAATAGAAACCATGGGAAAGTGCTTCTTGCTGGCTCCAAGGCAGGCTCACGTTTAGGTAGAGTCTTATACGACCCAGAACACCTGCGTAGACAGTGGAGCTGCCCGTAGTGGGCTGAGCTCTCCTACATCAATTAGCAACCAAGACAACCCCCCACAGACATGTCTGCAGACCAGTCTGATCTGGGGACTTCCTCAACTGAGACCCTCCCTTCTCAGGTGATGTTACAGGCTGTGTTGAATTGACAGGTAAAATTAACTGAGACATCCCATGAGAAGGTCCAGACTGGCAGCTTTGGACCAGCTCTTGCTGTTCAGGCGCTCTGTTCACTGTCTTTCTGCTTGCGTGTGGGCTTTCACGTGTGAACCTACAATAAACTTCCTTCTAAACCACCACTCTCCCTGTGATCCATGACAGTCACTTTTCCAATTTGCCAGACAGAAACCTGGAGCCACTGCCTTATATGGCCATCATCGATAGGCACCATAATGCCTGTGCTAAGTGCTCCTGGGGCTAGAAAGCCCCCACTGCATGTAAGATGCCCATTTCCCTTTGTTTCATAGTCACTTGCTAAAGTTATTATTATTATTGGGTGTGTATGCTTGTGTGTGTCCATGTATGTTTGGGTATGCTTGGATGTGTATGCATGTGCTCACGGATATTTGGAGGCCATCAATAGATGTTGGATATTCTCTTTCCTTTGTCTTTCTCCACATTATTTTTTTTAAAGACAGGATTTACCACTGAACCTGGAGCTCACTGATTGTCTAGAATAGCTGGCCAGCAAACCCTAGGGATCTTCCTGTCTCTCGACTGAAGGTGCCTGTCACCACCCCAGGTTTTTATGTGAGCGTTGGGGATCCAAATTCAGGTCCTCATTATTAGGATTTACCAACTGAACCATCTCCGTAACAACCACTTGTTAGGTATTGTACAATGTAAATAACTTTTATAGTCAGACATAGTAGTAAAGATATTTAAAGTGTAACTCTTAAATCCCCAATAGTTCAATGCTAATTAGCTCGTTTAAATAAGCCTAATTAAGGTTGCCAATCACTTTGCTAAATTAAATGGATTCTTTTGCTTTCAATTTCTGGCTTATGACGTATCAGCTACCCCAAGTTAAAATTCTGCCCACCTGGCTTGACTATTTTAATTTTAATTATGCCTCAGCTATTACCCGGACAATTATTGCTATGGTATGGATGTCAAATGTCCCTCACAGGCTCGTGTGTTTGAACACTTTATCCCAAAACAGTTGTGCTATTAGGGGACATTTCCTGGAGGAAATGGATTGTTGAGGGATGGACTTTCAGGGCCTACTGACCCATGTCTCTCTCTGCTGCTTAACGGACAGCCTAGATGTGAACAAGCCATGTCTTAAGTCCCAAACACCAAAACTGCAAGGCATTCCTATGGCCATATCGTCTCTATGACGAACTGTATTCTCTTTTTCCTTGAAATTGCTTCTTGTCAGCCATTCATTTATAGCAAAAAGAAAAGTAACTAGTGTAACGATGGCTGATGACTACAGCTTTGGCAATGGCAATGGTGGGTCTTCACCGTTGGGCATTCTATGGACTGTCGCCAAGGTATAAGTGATCCCCTGAAAATCAAGGGGTGTTTTGCAGGAGCTTACTTTATAGGCACAACTTTCTAGCTCCTCTCTGGGTCATTCACTCCCAAGAACTCTCTGTTGTAACTTTTTTTTTTTTTAAAAATCTTTCCCCAGTAAGTGGTGCTAGGCACAACAGCAGTCTCCAGTGATATCTACATAGGACAGGGAACAGGACTATACTGCTTTCTGAGACAAATAGTCCATTGCAAACATGGTTAAGGATGAGGCCTCTGAGGTGGGGAGATGATCTTGAATCACTTGGAGTGGTCACTCTAACCATGTGAATTCTGAAGAGCAAAGCCCCTTTCCCAGATTCTCTGAGCTGGGGAGATGTCACCATGAGAAGGCCTCCACCCACCCTCGCTGGCTTTGAAGATGGAGGAAGGAGTCACATATCAAAGAATGTGGAAAAGGGTTAGAAACTGTGAAATGCAAGGACATGGATTTTCCCCAGACCTACCAAGTGATGCAATTTGGTGGAGATTTAGATTTTACCTCAGCGGGCCTTGGGACAACTTACAGAACTGAAAGATGATAAATATATATATTATTCAACCCTCTAAGACTCTGGCAAACCGCCACAACAATAATTAAGACAACAATGAATACATGCCATGCTCTGGTAAGCTTTCTTGACTCTTATACTCTGGCTGTTTGATGTAAAGCTCTCCCTTCCTGACCTATCACACTTGACCTCAGCCCACGTGATGAACTCTGACCATTGGTCAAAATACAACTCAAGTGTCAGCCCCTCTCGGAAGCTCCTTTATCCCCATGGTCCCCACCACTGCAGCCATTTCTCTCTCTCACAGTTAAGATGCTATATGAATTATCTCAGAATAGCTTTTTTTCCTCATGGGACTATAAATTCATATGATGACAGGGATTATTATATCCTATGTCTCCGTGAATATCACAGGTCAAGGGACACTGGTTACATCACCGAGTTTTAATAACTGCTTGTGACTGCATGGGAACTCATTGCATTGGTTACTCACTAAATATACCCCATTGCCTTCACACTGAGAACACCTGGGGAGGGCAAACAGGAGGAGGGGCTTTCCTGAAGCTCCCCTAGCTACCTAAAGACTGGATCCATCAAAGAGGAGTATAATAGGTTTCAAATCTTCTTACTGAAATTTCATTAACCAAGGAAGGTTAAACTCAAACCATAGAGGATGATGGAACTGAGAAATCAAATGTCATTCCCAGAGTCCAGAGGACCTTTGTCCCAGCGCATCCTCTGTGGTCTGGACTCATTGTAGCTGGAAAGCTTTCCTGTGTCCCGCCTGGCCCTGAGGTCCTGTAGCCACTTATAAAACAATCACTCAGAAGCTTATATTAATTACCAACTGTATGGCCCCACTTGTCTAAGACAGCCTAATGATTCCCCACTTGTCTAAGACAGCCTAAGGCCCTCTTCCCCATTTTCCTCTCCTTTGTGAAGGAAGTATTATGCTTCAATTATCTGGGCCTTGAATTTCATAATTTGTATGGTGGTTCCCACACAAATGCACACAATAACAAATGTAGGCCTCTTTGCTCTGTTGATCTGTCTGTGGTAGGGTTTAGCAGACCCAGTTACCAAATCTTCAGAGGGGTGGTTTGAACTTCTTCACTGTCTGAAGTTGGAAGATGTCCAATATTAAAAAAAAAAACATGAAGAAAAGCTTCTGTCACCACAGGAATGGAAATCAATGATTATTAGGTCATCTTTCAAATACCTTGAAGACAGAGGCACATTTCATGGTGTGTAAAGGTTATTTGAATGACTGAATACACTCTCCTATGTCAGTGACTGAACTGGTAAATTTACAAGTACAAAATTCATTGTAACCAAACTTTCTTGATATGGCAAAGCTTGGCACTAAATCCTATTCACACATGAACTCAGAGAACATGGTCTTTGCTTAATTGTATTGTATTAATTAATGGTTTCTAATATCATTACCTGACTCAGCATTTACATTTCTGGAGAGTTGCACTGCATGGCAGCTTCTGAATGGCTCCCTTGTAATGACCCCACCTCCCACACTCAATAGGGAGGTGTGACTGATGGGGCTTTTTCATGGCAGTAGCAATATTTGATTTCTCAGGTTAGGTCCATGAATGGCATTGCTACTTTCACCGCCATCATTTGAACTGTGTATACTGGAGGAAGGCCGTGGCTTTACTGTGAGGAACTCATCAAATAGCTGAAGTTTCCAGCAACAAAGGGGACCAAACTGCATTGTTGGAGTGAGCCACTTCGGAGGCAGATACCGGGACCCAGTCATTCAGCTGACTGCACCCATAGTCATTTTTTTTTATCTGTTTATACATATAAACTATTATCTACTACTGTGTGTCAGGGTTTTTCCCCATTAAATGAAATCAAGTGAAGCTGTGATAGGGCTCAGCTGGTGCATGAGTCGCTGGGTTTAATCCCTAGAACCACACAAACTGGGAATGGCGGTGCAGGCCTATAATCCAAGCACTCAGGAGTCTGAGGTAGCAGGAATGCTTTGAATTTGAGCTCAGCCAGGGCTACATAGTGTGACCACATCTCAAAACAAAACACAAATAAAAATAAAAACAAACAAGCAAAAAAACAGCCCCCCCAATGGGAAATATGTCATTCTTAAATATTTTATATATTAACAAATGATCAGTTTTATTATTTGCAATTTTTTTCTTAGGGGGAGGTTTGTTGAGGCAGGGTCTCTGTAGTTCTGGTGGTCTCCAATTCTTTATATAGCAGAGGGTGACCTCCTAATCATCTT
>CABHPH010143506.1:0-15778 GCA_902168325.1 Peromyscus nudipes
ATTGGTGGTTTTGCAATTTCCCAACAGCAAAAAAAGCTTAAGAAAAAAAAAAGGCGGTGAAATAAAGATTCTGACATTAGGAGTCTGGTCAGGGAGCTCAGGACTCTGGGCTTCCTCTTGGGAATTATGCAGCTTCCTGCCTGCCTGGCATTGAGTGAGGGAAAGGCTGAGAGAAACAGAAGGCGCACAAGGTCGTGGTAGCTAACCTGTGAAAGAGGGAACGATTCTCTGAATGATCTGTAGTAATTGGGTACTGACAGCCCGTAGCATGGCAGCCGGGTGAGACAGGAAAGATATCTTTGAGGTCCCCTTAGCTACCTGTGCCAATGTTCTATTTTATCGTGGGCTCCTCTCAGTTACCAGCTGAGGGGCTGGGTGCTGTATGTTAAAAGGCCAGGGCCTCAAAGGGTGGGAGCTCCCAAGATATATGTCCAGTGTCCCCAGATTACACTAACTGCTCCCAAGTTCCTTTGCTCCATCCTGAGAGAGCTTCCTGCCCAGAGATGCCCCCTCACCTTGCTGTCTCCCTCCTCTCCCCTCACCTCCTTTGTGCTCCACCCATTTTTCCTTAGCCTACTGGAGTCATTCATGCCTTTCAAAAGGTCCCAGCCACTCACTTGCTAAAGGGGCCTCAAGTGCATGTGCGTCTGTGGTTTCCAGGGGACCCCAGCCAGGGCCTCTAGCACGTGCTCTACCACTGAGCCACACCCCCAGCCGTTCCAGTATTTTCTCTCTCTTTCCTTCTGTTCTTTCCTTTCCTCCCTCCTGACAGAGTCTCCATATTTAGCCCAGGTTAGCCTCATGATCCCCCTAGCTCTGCCTCCTAAGTACTGGGGCTGTAGGTGTACACTATAATGACATCTCATTGTAGTTTTCTGTGAGGGAATAGAAAAATAAACAGCTTTTCCTGTTGCAAAATTGAATTTATTATGGATAGTTTAGAAAAATTACGATAGTACAATTTAAAATTTTACAGTTATCATCAGCTGAGAACTTCACGTTTTCTTTAGTACCACCATGTTTCATGTATTACTTGTACTACGGAGAAGAGTGTTGGCCAGGCCTGATC
This sequence comes from Peromyscus nudipes, assembly GCA_902168325.1. Classification (NCBI taxonomy): domain Eukaryota; kingdom Metazoa; phylum Chordata; class Mammalia; order Rodentia; family Cricetidae; genus Peromyscus; species Peromyscus nudipes. The sequence continues at coordinate 1,070 of CABHPH010143506.1, forward strand.
CTAGCTGCAAGCCTTCAAAACCTCCCCTATCCAAACAGCACCTCTCTGATGCCGGCTGCCCCATACAGAGGAACAGTGACAGCAGGCCCGGCCAGTTGGTTTGGCAAACAGGAAGAGCATTTCTGAAAGCCGTCCCTTTATTGGCTGGCTAGCAATAACTTACCGACAGATAATGCCTGCACGTCCCACAGACAGGTCTCATCAAACCTAAGTACCTCTACTTAGACCTCCTTCTTGCCTGAACTGACCACACCCTCTTCAGTACCAGCCAATGCCAGGTCTAAGGGAGTTGGTAGTGGATGAAAGGGACAGTCGGAATCTAGCCGAAATAGCTGACTTCTGCCCCTTGCAAAAAGTGATCTGGGGAGTTGAGACTATGTTTCATTATTGTTTTAAATGTCTTTTGCATGTTTATTTACTTCTTTGGTACTATGTGTTTTAAAACTGTGGCACTAAAAAACACTGAAGTTCATTCACCAGGCAACATGTGTGTGTTGATCAACTCCGGAACTTCAGCCTCTGCTAGGTATGTGATGTGAGGTGTTGTGAGAGTCCTGTGTCAGACTCAACAGCCAGAGCCCACCTGGATCCCACATGACTATGACCGAGTTGTGTAAAGAGGGATGAAAAATGATTTGATTTTTGAAGGCGGAGGTGACAGTTTGGATTGGGCGTAGGTCATGAGGGAAAGAGGTGCTAGGATGACGTCAGGGATTTGGGCCTAAAAAGCAGGTTGCATGACAGATTTGCAATGTCCTGAGACAGGGAGCTGCAGGTGGAGCAGGTGTGGGGGTGTCCCGAGCTTGTGGCACATGGTTGGTCAGTGGATTTCTCAGCTGAGAGACTGACTGGATCTGGATTGCCGGAGAGAAGGGAGATGTGACTGTGGGGACGTTGGTCAGCTGGCTGCCCACAGGATGCCATCACCCCAGGCTGGGCTCCTGTGTTCTCTTTGGGAGAGTCCCAAATGCTCCTGTATGAATTCTTCCCTCTGGTGGCTCCTTTTCTCCTGCCTGGGCTGAGACATCTGTCACTGAAGGAAGTGAGGAGAAAGAGGGTGGTGACTTCACATCTCCATAGTCTCCCTGTCTTCTTCAGTCCCTGCTTCACGTGCCCCTGTTCCCCGAGGAGCCAGCCTGGAGGAAAACGCTGGAACTCTGGCCGGCATTTAGTTCACTCTCTACCCGCCGCCCTAGTGCTGGGGCTGAAACCCAGGGTTTCCGGCAAGTGTTCCACCATAGAGCCAGCCGTACACCGAGCCTTCCGTCAGGGCAGAGTCCCTATGAGGCAACAGCTCACACATGTACTCAGGAGCTGTGCTGCTTTTCCAGGATCCTGACCCCACCCGAGAAGCCAACTCTTGTTCTCCTTACACAAAATTATGAAGGGTTCTATTTCTTTTCTTGATTTTTTTTAAAAATAATTTATTTTGGGCTGGAGAGATGGCTCAGAGGTTGAGAACATTGACTGTTCTTCCAGGGGTCCTGAGTTCAATTCCCAGCACCCACATGGTGGCACACAACCATCTTTAATGGGATCTGATGCCCTCTTCTGATGGGCAGGCATACATGCAGACAGAACACTATATGCATAATAAAGAAATCTTTTTTAAAAAATAATTTATTTTATGTGCCTTGGTGTGAAGGTGTCAAATCCCCTGGAACTGGAGTTAGACAGTTGTGAGCTGCCATGTGGGTGCTGGGAATTGAACCCCGGTCCTGTGGAAGAGCAGTCAGTGCTCTTAACTGCTGAGCCATCTCTCCGGCCCCTGGTTTGTTTTTGGTTTTTGTTTTGTTTGTTTGTTTTGATTTGGTTTGGTTTGTTTTTGAGGCAAGGTCTTCCTATGTAGCCTGGCTGGCCTTTACCTTGGTTTCCTCCTCCCTTGGCCTCCTGACTCCTGAGCTTAGAGATGTATGCCACCAAGCACAGCTGTCAGTGTCTTACTCGTTCTCCTCATCTTCCTCCTTGTTTTCCTTTATTTATATTTTTCTTTAAGTGATAAAAATAAGCATTGTGTGTGTGCATTTGAAGACCAAGGTTGATGCTGGATGTCTTCCTCAGTGGCTTCCCCCTGTAGTTTTTGAAGATTTTTCTTTTTTGTGTAAGGGTGTTTTTGTCTGCATGTTGATGTCTGTGCACCACGTGAGGGAAGTGCTCAAGGAGGCCAGAAGAGGGCATTGGATCCCCTGGACCCGGAGTTACGGTGGTTAACTGTCGTGGAGACGCTGGGAACTGAACCTGAGTCCCGTGCAAGAGCAACAGTTAGTGCTGTAAACCACTGAGCCGTCTCTCCATCCCCACCCCTGTATTTTTTGAGGCAGAGTTTCTTTCTCGTAGAATCTAAGCTAGACTGACCGGCCAGGAAGCCTCAGGCACCCTCCCTGTCTCTGCCTCTCTGACTCTTGGATCGCAGCTGTGTGCCACCAGGCTTGGCTTTTTTTTTTGTTTGTTTGTTTTGTTTTGTTTTGTTTTGTTTTGTTTGTTTTTTTTGTTTTTGCAGGCTTGGCTTTTTATGTTGGCCCTGGGAATCCCAAACTCAGGTTGTCACACCTGCATGACAAACACTTCACTGACTGAGTCTTCGCCCCAGCTTCCACGTTTTATTTAACTTTAGTTTTGTGTTTGTCCCCCATGGGAACAGGCTCAGGAACTTTGGGTCTTCCTCTTTGTATTTCTCACACTTCATTTTGCTAACGAAAGCTGTCTGAGAAAAACGGGAATGGAGAGCCTTTCCCACAGAGGGAAGACTTGCACCTGTGCCTGGCACCTTTCCTTCCTGGCAAGTAGGGAGTCTGGTGGGATGCCTCTTTGGTCTCACCTGAGGAAAAGCTGGCGGAGAGCCAGTCCTGGTCTCTGAGGCCCTAAGGTGGTCCTTTGCTAACCCAAAGGAAGTTCTGCCTAGTGATGATAAGTCCTTGGGGGTGGGGGAGGACAAGACTGAAACCGAGTAGCCAGAAGAGTGAGAGTTGGTAATCCGTTCCAGGAATTCCCCTTCCATGCCCACCCAGCACTGAGGTAGGTAGAAACTGAGTAAAGCACCTGGGAGCTGGGAACAAAGTAGGGTGCAGAAGAGAGGGGGTCCTGGCCGGCCCTCACGCTCAGCCTCAGCTGGCCTGAGCCTTAGGCTGGCCTGGTCTGCTGCTGCCTTCTCGTGGGAGTTGAGGGGAGGCTTTGGTTTCCCCAGGCTGAGCCAGTCTCTGGATCCCTGTTTTGCTGTCTCTGCTTGCTCCTAGCCACTGGTGCGTGCTGCCAGATGTTTCTTTGCAGTAGATGGAGACGAGTCATAGAAGCATGCCAAAGGACCACAAAGGGGGTCATAAGAGGACCCGAGAGGTAGGGACAGCTTCCTGAAAGATGTCACAGTTACTTTGTGTCTTCAAGAAGACTAGGTGATGGGCTCCGGAGGGTGGAGGGGAAGACAAAGGATCAAGGCAAACATGCATATGAAGATGGCGTGGCTGAAATGGAGTACAAATTCATGAGCTGTGAGAGCCTCGGCCTGAGCCTGAGATGAGACCTGGAGGGTCAGCCACTGGGCATGAGAAAGAGAGATGCACACTTAACTAGAAGAGGCACTTGGCTTAGGTTGTCCGATATTAAAGGAGATGCATACCTTTTCTTTTTTGAGTTAGGGATTCAGGCTCCAGTGACTTACGTCCACATTTTATATGTTAAACATTAACCGAGGGCAGGAAGTCATGCCAGGAGGTCTGGAAAGCACATGCCATAGATAGTAACTGTAACAATTTTGTTTAAAGGACACACTCACTAGTAGAATGATTTGAATCTCTTAAGAATGAAAGGAAAAGAGTCATGGAAAAGGGCTTAAAAAATAACAGTCCACATTAACTTGTTGGTAGAATGATTAGAATCCCTAAGATTAAGGGGAAGGAGTCACGGGAAAGGGCTTTCGCTGGTACTCAGTATACATTCCCATCTCCCACTGCAGCTTAGCCACGGCTTCAGAGCAGGGTGGCAGGGTTTCAAATCTTAGCACTTGAATGAAAACATTCTATCACCTTCCCTCTCGGCGTGGGAAGATTTAGGAGTGAAAGTTTCTTTTGCATGCTTCCTTTTTGGTTTTGTTTTGTTTTGTTTTGTTTTGTTTTGTTTTACATACAGAGCCAGCCCCAGAAACCAAACTCTTCTTAACCTCAGATATTTTTAGGCTCCTGTTTGACATTTGCATGTGATATGTGTGAAATAGGTTTCTGGCCTGGTTACAAGCCATTACATCTTGCCAGGTCCGTGTTCTTACAAAAACCAGAGTGGTGGGGGAGTCTGGGAGTGTGTCAGTCAGCTTGGGCACCTGGCCTGTACTCTTAAAACAACTCTGTGTCTCAGATGCCACTGTTGCTGCAGACAAGGATGCAGTGGCTCAGGATCCCAAGTAGCTGTTGAACTCAGGCTCAGGTGTCAAAAGTAGCTTGTCCTCTCTACTCCGTCAGCGAGAGGAGAATGGTACCAGCAAGATGGATGAGGTAAGTGTGTTTGTGGAGCTGCCCCGTGTGTGGGTTCCCTGGGCAGGTACCATCCCGGACATGCTGCCTGTGGAGGCTGAGCTTGCCCTGAAGCTGTTCAGGGCAAAGGCTTGCTGCCTTGAGAAGCAGACAGTCCAGGGAAGGGATAGTCAGTGCCTGCCCCCAGTAGCCCAATGCTATGGCTACCAGCCACTGGCCCAGGAGAAGGGGGCTCAGCCAGGACCTAGATGTGCTGAGTGAGACTGGGAGAGTAGGCCGGGGCTGAGGGATGTCACTGTAACTAAAAGGGACACTGTGTCCAGAAAGAGGGGTGGGAGGAGGCGTGCAGGAGGAGAACCAGAGGGACTGAGCCTGGCATGGGGTGGTCCCAGGGTGGCCTCAAGGCCAAGTGCCGTCCAGGCTGGGTATGAAGGGCCTGCCACACAAGATGTAAAAGGCTAGTTACCTCGCTGTATTCATGTAGTCCCCACACTCCAGAAGTTGAGGCAGAAGGAGTACCAGTTCAGGGCTGGCCTGGCCAGCATAGCAAGACCCTGTCTCCAAAAACAAGGGTGGGGCAGGGAGAAGGCATACACAAGGCTTAGTATGAGAGCAGGACCTGACGGAGGGCATGAGCTGGGTAAGGGGAACACATCTGTCCCACTGTTGGAGGACACAGATGCATTCTGTCCCTACGGCAGCTACAATAAAGCAAAGAAAAACGAACAGTTTGTTTAAAAGACCACGATACATGTCACCCCCAATCTATGCTGCTCCCCTGTTGTAGAATCTGTAGTGAGGTGAGGCCTGGTGTGAATGGAAGCTTTTGGGTCTTAGTAACCAGCCCCAAATTGCCTTCGGAGCCCCTGAGCTCCATACTCAGCTGTAGGCCTTTTGGAACGAGAAAACCAAGCTTGGAAGTGTCCCTGAGGTGAGACATGGTGTCAGAAGAGCACTTACTAAAGCTTTCCAGTGTGGTTAGAGGGCAGCACAGTATACAACAGCAAAACGTCTTCATTTGCTCCGTCAACAAGCGTTCACAGCGGCCCCTCAGGTGTGGCAACCCATGCAGAGGCTCACACTGGCTTGTAGGAGGTGGACACAGAAGGGAGGGGGCCTCTAAGTGCCCTGGGGAGCCTGCAGGTTGCATTGTGTGCTGCAGTCCTGTGGAATAAATGCTGGTCTCTGTGGGAGGCCTCTTGTGGAAGGGGTGACTTTCTGGCCAAGTCAGAGGGAAGAAAGAGGTCTCAGTCACTGTTCTGTTGCTGTGAAGAGAGACTGTGGTAGTTTGAATGTAATTGGCCATCATAATCCCTTAGGCACTATTAGGAGGTATGGCCTTGTGGAGGAGGTGTGGTCTTGTTGGAGGAAGTGTGTCACTGTGGAGGCGGGCTTTGAGGTCTCATGTGTTCAAGGTACCGCCCAGTGTTACAGTCTACTTCCTGTTGCCTGTGTATCACGTAGCAGCTCCTTCTCCAGCACCATGTCCGCCTGATGATAATGGACTAAACCTCTGAACATGTAAGCCACCCCAATGAAATGTTTTTCTTTTATAAGAGTTGCCGTGGTCATGTGGGGCAGTGGTGGCATACGCCTTTAATCCCAGCACTCAGGAGGCAGAGGCAGGCGGATCTCTGTGAGTTCGAGGCCAGCCTGATCTACAGAGCAAGTTCCAGGACATCCAGAGGTGTTACATAGAAAAGACCTGTCTCGAAAACTCAATAAAATAAGAGTTGCTGTGGTCATGGTGTCTCTGTCACAGCAATAGAAACCCCAACTAAGACGGACACCATGGCCACGGCAACTCTTATCAAAGAAAGCATTTCACTGGCAGCTTGCTTACAGTTTCAGAGGCTTAGTCCATTATCATGATGGAAGCATGGCAGCTTGCGTGGCCCTGGAGCAGTAGTTGAGAGCTACATCCTGATCCAGAGACAGAGAGAGGAAGGGAGGGAGAGAGACGGAGAGAAAACCCACCTACTCCAACAAGGCCACGCCTCCTAATCCTTGGAATCTTTCAAACAGTTCTACTCCTTGGTGACCAAGCATTCACATGTATGAGCCTATGGGGCCATTCTCATTCAAACCACCACAAACTGAAAGCCTCATAGAAGGATGCCACCCTTAGAGCGGGAGCATGGGAAGGAGGCTGATGGACACCAGAGACGGGGCTCTTGCTGGCCTTTACGAAGTGCAGTTAGTGTATGGCCCGGAGAGGGGCCCTGCTTGTGGGACCCCTGGGAGCCAAGGTTCTCCCTCCTGTGCCGAGGGCCTCTTCTTGTGACTGCCCTTGCTGTCCTTAGCGAGGGTCACAGACTCCTGAAAGGGAGAAACACACTGAAGGGAGGCAGAGTGTCTTTTTGAGGCTATGGCTCTGAAGGTGCCGAGGCGTCTCCATCCACACCCTCCAAGCAGAGCTCACCAAGCCCAGCAGCACAAGAGGGAAGTCAGGGGATCTTTGAAGGCAGCTCTTCCTGAAACATGGGGGTCTGTTCCTAAGAGAAAAAGAGGAGATAGATGTCGAGGCCAAATCCAGAAAGCTGCCACACTCCTCCCTCGGGACCTTGGGCATCCAGGGTGGTGAGAGCCGTCTGCACTTTGTGGGGAGATGCGTGGCTAAGGAGGTACAGCTGGCTGGTTATGGTGGGGGCGGGTACCTAAGGCAGACTGAGTTTGGCTTTGAAAGCAGGATAGTAGATGAGGCCATGTTTTAGGAAGGCCCAGAGCATAGCAGGCCCCAGGCACATTGGAACCTTTGTTAGCACAACCAGAGAAAGAGCCAAGAGAACAGACGCTGGGGTGGCCAGTGTTTGCACAGACATCAGTGGTTCTGTTGGAAGGAACGTGGTAGGAGGCACTCCAGGAGTCCATGTGCCTTTCTTGCATTCCCACGGCTCCGTACTGGAGGGGAAAACAAGCGACTAGACAAAAATGTCAGGGAACCTCTGCTGTCATGGAGCTCATGTTGCAATGAGAACAATACCTATGAGACCGCCACAGGTGGAGAGGAGGGCTAGCTAGAGGACCCGACTGTAAAGGCCCTGGGTAGGAGCATTGTGCTACGATCAGCAGGGAAGTCGGAGACAGAGGGAGGAGAGCAACTTGGTATGGTAGCCTGTGGAAGGTGAGGTGACAGGCTGGCGAGGGTCTGGCCATGTAGCATTTGGGGGCCCTCTGGCAGCAGTAGGAAGCCATTGGGGAGTTTTCAGATCTTTGTCTTAAATCCTCCATCCAGCTTCTACATGGAAGCCACATGGGCGTGTAATTGGGCTGACTGGTTTCATGGCTACTTCCTCTTTAAGCAGGTCCCAGGAGGCACTGGTTCAAAATGGAGATATCTTTTTACACACATACCACTGCCCAGTGAGACTGTCCCAGCCTCCTGGTGACCCTCCTTGCTCCAAGGTATGAAAACTGCCCCGGCTCCTTACCATGATGGATCTTTCCAGAACTGTTGATCTCAGACCCCAACCCTGACCAAGCAACCAATCTTCTTCCAGCAGGATCCCAGAAGCTCTGGTGCTGTGTAGTCCTGTTAGATTCTTGAGATGGGTCTCTCTCCCCTATTCTTACTTTCTCCTGTCTCCCCCCACCACAGCAGACACATTACCCAGATACCTTTGCTGCACCCACACACTGAACCTCCCTCCCTGTATAAGGTATACACACAGTGCCCTGTGGCCTGCCTGGACTGGCCCAGAGTTTGGGATTCCTGGACAATGTCAGGTTCTGTGTGAGCTAGACATTGAAGAGTGTTGAATTTATGAGTACCTGTGGAGATTGGTTTGGTGAGAGATGCTGTGTGTAAATTGGTGTTGTAAGCGAATTAGCATGGTGTTAATAGGCAGGATATTGCAAATTCGAGACAGGAAGCCCTGCAGTGCAGCTTGTGAACAGTGTGAGCTGACGTTAATGGACTGTAGGTGGCCTCTTAGATTTTCATATTGCCCATCACATTTCAAATCTTCTATCATGCATAGCTGTTATTTTTGCAGCCCAGATTGAAAAACAGCATCGCCTTGGTAGGCTCATTATGGGATGGGTCAATTATGGGAAGGACAGTGAGACAGAGAATAGGGACTGCTGGATGTCGTGTTTCTGTTGGTTCTTTAAAATTCCATTTGTGGGCCAGATAGATGAGTCAGCAGGTAAAGGTACCTGCCACCAAGCCTGAGGACCTGAGTTTGATATCTGGGACATGCCAACTCCTGCAGATTTTCCTCTGACCTCCCCACGTACACTGTGGCTCATGCCCACACAGATGGCCAGACATACACAAAACACAGAAGGGAAATGTAATTTAAAAGATTCTATTTACGGCCCTCCTCCCCACGGAAGACCTCTCCACCTTGGCATCATTAGTACATAGTGTGGGCCAGGTAGTGCTTGTCAGATGCTACGGGCTAAGTGTCACACTGGGCACAGGGTGTCAAGTCTGAGTAGCCAATCTGAGTAGTAATTTTTTGTTAATTTATTATATATGTGTGTCTGGGAAGGAGATATAGATATAGATATATTCATTACATGATGCACATGTGGAGACCAAAGGACAATTTGGTGCCTGACTTCTTTCCTTCCACCTTTACGAAGATCCTGGAGATTGGATTCAAATCATCAGGCCTGCATGGCAATCATTTTACCCCTTGAGCCAACTTGCCAGTCCTTGAGGGCACTTTCAAGAGAAATAAATGGTTTGGGGAGGTAACTGGTTGTGGAGGGAATAGGTCATGTCTATTTAGGTTTCCTGATTTCACCACTTTTATCCAGTTTTAGACAGACTTGGAGAAAACATCCCCAGATAGAACTGGAGGTGGCATTTTCTTCCACACGCTGGAATTGATCCTCCTGAAGCATTCCGTGATGGACCTACTGCTCTGATTTCCTGTTTGGGTCTCTAGGGGTTCCTGAGACTACCCCAGGCCAGCAGAAATGGCCTTATAGTGGGTTCAATCCAGATGTGCTGGCAGCTTGTCCAGCTGTGGAGCCTGCGTTTGTGGTCCCTTAGCAGCCTCCAGTATCTTTGACGTGTCCCTAGGGGCGGCTGGTGTTGTTCTGCACACAGCGGCAAGAGCCATCCTTGGTTCCTGTGATACAGCTCAGCTCTCATGGGGATGTTTGTAGCCTGCCTTCACAGGCACGCCACATGTTCGTGTGATTCATAAAATCAGAGAAAGTTTTAACACACACATCTTGCAAATTTGAAATCACAGGATTCGAGGAGGCAAATCTTCTTTGGGGAGTCGTTGACGCTCCAGCCTTTTCCAAAACCTTTTCTTCCAGAGAGAACTTGTTTCAAAGGTAGAGTTTCAGATGGAATTTGAATGTAGAATCACAGATCTGTCTTGGGAACAGAGTAAGGGCCGGTGGTGAAGGTTCCTAGAGGCCCTGGGAGCCAGGCGTGATATGTTGAGTCAAGTGACGGAAGAGGGTAACTGCAGGCCCTGGCCAAAGCCAGCCAGTCCCCAAAGAACAGAGGGCTGGGGAGGAGGAGGCCCACGGTTCTCACTGCCTCGTGTGCTCTTATTTCAGATCATCAGAAAAGCCCTCACTGAGGAAAAGCAGGTCTCGACAAAAACTTCCGCGGCAGATCTTGTGACGGAGACAGATCACCGTGTAGAAGACTTAATAGTTTCTGAGTTGCGAAAGCGGTTTCCTTCACACAGGTGAGTACTCTCTTCAGGAGGTACGGATGCCCCAGTAACTCTCACCACGGTCCAGCTGAGAGGGGCTGCCACTTGTCACTGAGGGGCACATGGGAAACCCCAAGTTGCCAAGTCCAGGCCCTGGTCCCTCATTTTTAGGGAAGAAAACTGATTGCTTCTGTTCTCTTTACTGTTTTCTTTTTTTTTAAGATTTATTTATTTATTGTATATACAGTGTTCTGCCTGCACGCCAGAAGATGGCACCAGATCTCATTACGGATGGTTGTGAGCCACCATGTGGTTGCTGGGAATTGAACTCAGGACCTCTAGAAGAACAGCCAGTGCTCTTAACCGCTGAGCCATCGCTCCAGCACCTCTTTACTGTTTTCTTGACAACCATCCAGTCCTTATGTCTCCTTAGGAATGTGGAAGAGCCTCTGCTTTTTTACATGTATATTAAAAATAATTTATTTGACTATTCTGTAGGTTTCTTTTTTAGGAATACTTGTATGTAGAATCAATAAGTATGAGACTTTTGTTTCCATAATAAGAGCTAGTCATTTATTTTACATTGAACTTTATCTGTTGGCTTTAAAATATATTATGGTTCCTTTTCCAGACATCAGAGAACTTTCGGATTTTGTTTTTTTTGTTTTTGGTTGGTTTGTGTTAGTTTTTCATTAGCATATATATAGCAGTGGGTTTCATTATAACATTTTCATACATGTATGTAATATATTTTGATCATATTCACTCCTCATTACCCTCTCTACCCTCTTCCACCTCCTGGTGCTTCTCTTCCAGCTAGTGTCCTGGCCTTCCTCCTTCCATGTCTGTCTGTCCATCCCCCTTTCCCTCTCTCTCTGAACCAGTGAGTTTTATGAGAATTATTATAGGGTGAGGGGCTATTGACCAAAGCCCAGGCAACTCTCCAGTGGTTACATCTGATGAAAATGCCTCTCATTCCCTAGCAACCATTAACTACCTATAGATCTTCAGGAAGGGGCTGGGTCTCAGGAGCTCCTCCCCATCCACGATGGAATGTTGACAGGCCCAGTCTTGTGCAGGTCATTATAGCTGCTAAAAGTTCAAGTGTCACAGCCAGGTCATACCTAGAAGATGACAGTTCACAACACTCCACCCCTTCCTCTGGCCTTTAAATTCTTTCTGTCCCTCTTCCTTTTGTTCCCTGAGCCTTGGAGGGGGTGATGAGCCTCATTTAGGGTTAAGCATTCAACAGTCACTCATTCTCAGTACTTAGACCAGTAACGGGTCTCTGCAGTAACTGTCATCCACTACAAAAAGAAATGTCTCTGCTCAAAGTTGACAGCAGCACTGATCTATGGACTTAAACATCAATATTTAAAAGGCAGGCACAGCATGTCTATTTAGTAAAACAAAAGTAACTTCTCTACTAGGATCTATGCTGTCCCCAGCCGCAGACTTTCCATGATACCGTACACAGTACCCTTCCTTCCTAGAAAATGGGCCTCAAAGCCAGTCAGAAAGTGGGCAGGCCCACCTTGCCTGGCAGGTTGGTAACACACACACACACAGACACACACAGACACACACACACACACACACACACACACACACACACACGTGTCCACACAGCAGGAGACCATTGGTGTCATTTCCTCCCTCCAAAGCCTCCCTAGCACCTTCCAGCACTGTGAAAGCTAGTTAGCAGGGAGGCAGCTTCCCGCTCAGTTCCAGCTTGTCTCTTAAGTTCTCCAGCCAGAACATGTGGTGTCTTCAGCCTTAGGGGCTTGTTGTCAAGTTCTGGTGGGCAACCAGCAACAGCGCAATAGCCGGTACTGTTTGGGGGGCCTCAGGGACCTCCCTGGCCAACACCTCATAAAGAGGTAGCCCACTCCGGCACTGGGTTTTCACTTAATAAACTTAGAGCTTCGGGGAAAGCTTTATCTCAAACTTAAATTTTTTTTTAAGTTCTTTTAAAACTGTATGTGTGTGTGTGTGTGTGTGTGTGTGTGTGTGTGTATAAATATGTCAGAGGTTCTATTTCCAACAACACATGCTCAGAAACACTCCCTGACTCTGACTCCAGAGGGTTCTGTAAAAGTATGCCCTACTTCTGGAACTCAGACAGTGGTGACTCCCTGGCCACCCAAGGACGTCTCTTTAGAGCACAGGGTAAAACGTCAGCTGTGTAAGGCTCCGTCTACTGCCAGTGTTCAGTAGCACAGGTACCCCTCACTGGGGACAATGTCCATGGTGAGACACAGGCCTTCACAAGGATGCCCCTTAACTCCAAAGGCCAGAGTTCTTCATCTTCTTGGACCATCCTGCGGAGGACTGAATATAAGCCATTCTTTTTTTCCTTAGAATAATTAAAATATTTACTCAGCATTTTGCATATAGCTCTAGAAGAGCCATGGGCTCTAGAGTAAGAAGAGTATAGAGTAGCCCCTTCCTGGTCTCTGGTATCTGCAGGACAGATTTTGAAAACCAGGGCCTTGGATTCAGGGCCCCCCTTTCCTTCCTTACGTGACATCTCGTAAAGATGCTGAACTTGTAAAACTGAGGTTGTGGCTCCTGGAGTTATGGGTGTTGATTATTCTGGTCTGGCTGTGTATCTGTGCGGCCATGGGTGACAAAAATACATGTGATAGCCTCCTCAGAGTCTGTTTGGGACATGGTAGGTGTCACCAATCCCCCCCCCTCCCCTCCCCCGTGGATAAATGCATGAGTTAAAGAACAAGTTTTGGTTAAAATACATAAATTCTTGGGGGCTAGAGAGATGGCTCAGTGGTTAAGAGCACTGACTGCTCTTCAGAGGACCTGGGTTCAATTCCCAGCAACCACATGGCAGCTCACAACTGTCTGTAACTCCAGTTTCATGGGACCTGACCCCCATGGCAAAACACCAATGAACATCAAATAAAAATAAATAATTAAAATGCATAAATTCTTTTACTGCTTCTCTTTGGGGAGGTGCATCAAGTTGAACCCATGGCCTGAGCATGCTACACAACCACTGAGCTAAATCCCCAGTCCCCAATTTGAGCTTTTTTTTTTTAAAGATTTATTTATTTATTATGTATACAGCATTCTGCCTCCATGTAACCTTGCAAGCCAGAAGAGGGCACCAGATCTCATTATAGATGGCTGTGAACCACCATGTGGGTGCTGGGAATTGAACTCGGGACCTCTGGAAGATCAGTCAGTGCTCTTAACTTCTGAGCTATCTCTCCAGCCCCCAATTTGAGCTTTTTAAAGTCTACTTATAATTCAAGAACCTGAAAAGAATGTATCACTAGTTTGCTTTACTTCCTGAGAAGAAAAAGTGCTACAACCATCAATCAGCTGTGAAGAGACACCGTGACCACAGCAACTCTTATAAAAGAAAACATTTAATTGGGGCTGGCTTACAGTTCAGAGGTTTAGACCGACCATCATTATGGCGGGGAGCATGGCGATATGTTGGCAAGCATAGTGCTGGAGAAGGAGCTAAGAGTTCTACACAGGGATCCGTAGGCAACAGGAAGAGAGACACTAGGCCTGGCTTGAGCTTTTGAAACCCCAAAGCCTACTGCAGTGACACACTTCCTCCAACAAGGCCACACCTACTCCAACAAGGCCACACCCACTGATCCTTCTAAGTAGTGCCACACCCTGATGACTAAGCATTCAAATATATGAGCCCATGGGGACCATTCTCATTCAGACCACCACAGAGTTTATTGGCTCCAGAGCTTCTCTGGTGGAGTCCATAGGCTCTTTTCTGCATAGAATCATATCATCTACAAATAGGGTTACCTTGATTTCTTCATTCCCGTTTTTAGCCTTTATATCTTTCTCTTGTCTTACTGCTCGACCTATGACTGAACACTTCATTGAATAAGAATGGAGAGAGCGGTGACTCCTTCCTTGACGTGTTCCGGGTTTTATAGGAAAAGCTCAGTTTTCAGTATTGAACATAACTCTGCATATAGGTTTGTCATACATACTTTTTTTTTCCTGGTTTTTTCAAGACAGGGTTTCTCTGTGTAGCTTTGGAGCCTTTCCTGGAACTCACTCTGTAGACCAGGCTGGCCTCGAATTTACAGAGATCCACCTGCCTCTGCCTCTGCCTCCCGAGTGCTGGGATTAAAGGCGTGCGCCACCATCACCCGGCACTTTTTATTTTTGAGGTATGTGTCATCTATTCCTAGTTTCTTCAGGACTTTTATCATGAAGTCATGATGAAAGTGAACTTTGTCAAATGCCTTTTTTGCGTCTACCAAGCTGGTTTCCATCCTTAAGTCTGTCTGTATGATTTACACTGGAGAGATGGCTCAGAGGTTAAGAGCACTGACTGCTCTTCCAGAGGTCCCAGGTTCAATTCTCAGAACCCTCATGGAGCTCAGAACTGTCTGTAACTCCAGTTCCAGGGGATCCAACACCTTCACACAGACATACATGCAGGCAAAACACCAATGCACATAAAATAATTATACACACACAACACACACACATATATAAAGAGTACAGGATGTTTTCTAAGACACTTTAGATAAAGTCAGGTAACTACAGAGGACAGTCCCAAAAATGATGTGACTTCTTAATTCTTTGACCAAGAAAAGTGACAGAGACAATGCCAC
>CABHPH010143507.1:0-12065 GCA_902168325.1 Peromyscus nudipes
CCCCCCCCCCCCCCCCCCCCCCGCCTCAAATGCCTCCACAGCCCTGAGGTAGATAGTGTCACCTATTGTTAGGTCCTTTTTACAGAAGAGGAAAGCAGACACAGGGAGGTGGCATAGTTTGACCTGGTTTGCCAAGCAAGGAGGAGGAGAATCAGCTTTGGAACCCAAAGCTCTGCCCTATGCTGATAACATTCTACTACCCTACCTCACTCAGGGTGAAGAAAACATGAATGAGGGGTTATCCCTTGAAGTAGAGTCCAGCAGATGCTCAGGAGCTCCAAGAGCCACTCTAGCCTGGAAAGGCAGAGACTGGCAGGAACCAGAAAACCTTCCCTTATAGGACAAGCCTTCCCTTATAGTACAAGGCCTTCCTTCGAGTACAAGACCTTCCCTTAGAGTACAAGGCCTTCCCTTAGAGTACAGGGCCTTCCCTTCGAGGACAGGGATGGCTAGCAGAAAGAGAAGGGTGTTTCAGTTCATATTGTGCTGCTATTAAAACCCAGAACCAGGAATGTAGCTTAGGAGTGCATGCTTACCTAGCTTGTGTGAGGCCCTACGTTAAATCCCCAACACAGCAAGAATAAGAATACCAGAGATGAGAGCCTGACATGGTTGTATATGTCTGTAAACCCAGTCCTCGTGAGGCAGAAGCAGGAGGATTGCCACAAGTTCAAGGCCAGCATGGGGTACATAGTGAGTTCTAGGCCAGTCCACGCTGGGAGACCCTGTCCCAAAAGTAAAAATCCAAGTCTGGATACTTTCTACAGAGAGGTTTGTTTAGCTCTTGATTCTAGTGATGGGACGCCCAATCACTGTGCTGCCGTCTGTCAAAACCTCTCGCTTCCCAGCTACAGCATAATAGGTGGGGGAAGTGGGAAGGAAAATCTGTTACATGGACAAGTGTCTGTGTGTGCAGAAGGGACCATTCTCTAGTGATGACTTCATTTGATGAAAGCCAGGTCTCTCAAGAACTAACCAATTCACCAGGAGAATGGACCCACTCCCACGAGCCAAAATTAATCTGTGATCATGGAGTCCCCATGGCTGAGGTTGTACCTTCAGGGTTCTACAGACTGAACACCAACCATCCTGAAGTTGGGTTTGAGCTTTCAGAACATGAATCTTTGGAGAACGAACTCTATCCAAACCTTAGCCAGAAAGCAGAGGCTACAGATAGGATACAGTTAGTTTGGATGGGGGAACGTTCTTGAGGCCCCATACCTAGCTGAGGAGCTATTGGTAACTGATGGCTTTGGAGGGGGAAGCCATTTTTCTTCAAGGGTGTGGCCACCGGTAGGTTGTCTATTTTCATGCAGGCAGCACTAATTGGACTCAATGGGTTATAGAAGAAGGAGAGGAGAAGGAAGAGAAGGAGGAGGAGAACAACAGAGGTGCTTGAATCGAGGAGACTGGGAAGGGAGGTTTGGGTGGATATAATCAAGATACACTGTATGTATGTATGAAGTTTCCAAAGAATAAAGAAAAATATTAATAATAATTTTCATAAAGCCAGAGATGAGCCAAGCCAAAGGAATGTCCAGAATGCTGGGCTTCTGGTCATTGTCTTACCTTCCTTTTTTCCTCCTTAGCCTTTTTTCTGCCCTTCTCCTGCAGCTGTTCCTGAGTAAAGACATAAATCAGTGTCCTGGAGCGTCCTTTGCCTGTGACTCTGCCGCTGTACTGATAGCCACGCTAACATGACTCACGGAACAGAGCTAACTGGCACCATTTGGGGGAGAATCACTGGCAAGTGATGCCAAGAGTCAAATCCACAGGACACTGTGGAACAAGTCTGGAATCCCAGCACTCAGTGGGCAGAAGCAAGAACAGGAACACTCACACAGCAGTTAGAAGCCAGCCTGGACACATGAAACCTTGTCTCAAAAAAAGTACTTAAAAAATTTAAAACTTTTAGGAGCTGGAGTAAAAAGCACATACTGCTCTGGAGGATCTGAGTTTAGTTCCCAGCACCCACTTCAGGTAGCTCATCACTACCTGTACCTCTCCTCCAGGGGATCTGGCGCCCTCTTCTGGACTCGAAGGGCACTTGCATTTACCCATGCACATACCCTCACACTTGTACACAATTTAAAATTAAAATTTAAGCTGGGTAGTGTAGTGGATATCTGTTCTATCTATGACCTTGAAGCACCATCTCTAGAGATAGCAGGTAACTGTCCTATCTACCTTTGACCTTGAAGAACCTGCCCCTGAGGCGTGGCCCTGGGGCTACCCATTACACCTGAGATACACATAGCCATTCTCTTTTCTCCTTCGTGGGCTTGGATGCTGGGGATGGACTCAGGAAGAACAGAGTGGAACTGTACCTCAGCTTTCCAGGATCCTACAATAAATCTCCTGTACTATAGTGAGTCTTCCTTCCTAATAAAATCCTTTACCCTTTAAGCAGACTGTGGATTTCTCAAATTAGGGTGGTGGTGGCACGCACCTTTAATTCCAGTACTCAGGAGGCAGAGGCAGGCGGATCTCAGTAAGTTCCAGGACAGCCAGGGCTACACAGAGGAAACCCTGTCTTGAAAAACAAACAAACAAACTTTAAAAACAAATAAACAAAAACTTAAAAAGAATCAAGTTGTCCAATGTAACCCATGCTAAAAGTTATTCATTTAAAATCAAATTCCAGAGGAGTATAAATATTGATGGCTATGCTAACTGATAATGTACCTTTCAGCCACCCATACACCACAGACTGCTGAGTCAAAACAGAACAAAAAACAACCAAAAAGGAAAAGTAGAAGGGCCATGCCTGGAATATCGCCTCACTTAGCTCAGTCTCCTCTCTTCCATGACACTTCAGCTGCGTGGAGCCCTAGCCCTGACTCCTAACCCTACTATTTTCTGCCCCATTTGGGGTCTTTGAACTTGGGGAAGACTTTTGCTCAGACTGTCACCCATCAGTCACAGTTCCTCTTTCTCCTGCCCACTTCAGCAGGAACACCCTGTACAAGTTCAGGTCAGTGTATGCCTTGGTCAGCAATCACTTGTTTGTGAGCTAAATTCGTTCAGACTAGCAGAAAGACAGACTCAAAGACCAAGAGTGACCCAGAACGTGACAGGATGTGGACAAGAGACCTTTGCCAGCCTCTGTCTCTAGGGCGATACCAACGTGTGCATATTGTTTTCAAAGTGAATGTGACCCCTCCTGGTATGTAGAAGGGACAAAGGGAAATGAACACCCAGTCTGGGAGTCTGGATGTCGAAAGGAGAGAGGCTATTATGAAGAGACAACTCTGAGGAGAGCTGTTACCTCTTTCCATTTGCTGGACTGGCCAGGGGGAGGCAAAGGAGTGTAGTGAATGAATGAGATCGGAGTCTACGGCCCCAAATGTAGCATTTTAACCCATTGATCATTCTGAGAGGAGGTGACTGAGAAATGGGAGCTGCAGGAGGGGATTTCTGCCCGCCCATATTCCACCCAAAGCCAAGGCACCGATTTCCCATGTGAAACAGATGCGGAGAACACTTGTCTCTGGAAATGCGGAGCTGCTGCCAAGATAAATCTGCTCTGACCAACCCTAGGGAAGAAACGTGTCTTCCACTCGTCCTTCCTCTCACTTTCCCACAGTTAACTTCCAGACTCGCTTTTCCCTCAGTCTGTTTTGTATTCACAGCTCATGACTCCTATGGCCATGGTATAACCCCCTCCCCCACTCCCATCACCACCTGAGGCAGGTGGGAGAGCCCTGCAGCTCGCATGGACAGCACTGTAGAGCCAGCCCCATTGGCTGACGGAGCCAGCCCTGGAATTGTGAGGATGAGAGAGCGGTCCTCATTACTCATCTGTCAGGTGGCAGCATGGTTGGGGGAAAGACCCCCCTTTCTGCACCCATCATCACCTGAGGCAGGTGGGAGAGCTGGCCCTGAGGTCATAAGAGCTGGAGAGCTGTTCCTGGCCCTCATCAACTGCAGCACTCGGGGGAGTGGTCCCTATGCCACGCCTGGGCTACACAGTAGAGCTGGCCCGAAGGTGTAGGTGTGGGAGATCTGACCCTGAGGATGAAAGCAGGGGAACTGACCCTGGTCCTGGCTCATTTCTGCAAGGGGAGTGAACTAGCCAGGGCAATGAAGGAGAGCTCACCCTGGTAGTGAGGACAAAGGAGAGCCAGCAGGCTGACCAACCCTACGACTACAGACCCAGAACCAGGGTTATGTGTTGGCCAACCCCAACATCCACCTCATCTGTGATCTGCTGCAGCATGTGAAGGGACAGGTCCTGTAGACCCAAAGCTGCAGGATTTCCAGGACACAGAGCAACAGCAGGATAACCAAGAGGAGTTCCAGTGAGGGCCCAGCATCGGTAGTGGAGCAGAAACCAGAGGCCTGGAACAGACTCTTTGCAATGAACACTTGCAAGTAAAGATATATGGATAAAAGGATTTACTGCATGACTCACTGTGTCACACTGCAGCTTCCGTAACGAGATTAATTTTTTCCTTCTTTTTTTTTCTTTTTTCTTTTTCTCTTAAAATTTATTTTATTTTATTTTGGGTGGGGGAGGTTGCAAGGACAGAGGGTGGATACCAAGGGATGGGGAAATGAATAGGATGGGGATGCATGATGTGAAACACACAACAATAAATAAAAAGAAAGTTAAAAAAAGTAAAATGGTAAAAACCAGACATAATAGCACTTTCATCTAATACAGCACTTGGGAGTCTCAGGCAGGAAGATTGCAAGTTCAAGACTAGCCTGGGCTACATAGCACGATTTGACCTCGAGGAAACAAAATAAGATCCATGGGCTAGAGGTGGTACATGCTTATCATCCTGGACCTCAAGAGGCAGAGGCGGGAAGATCAGGAGTTCAAGGTCATCCTTGGTTTCATAGTAAATTAAGACTGGTTTAGAGCTGGGCAGTGGTGGTGCACGCCTTTAATCCCAGCACTCGGGAGGCAGAGCCAGGCGGATCTCTGTGAGTTCGAGGCCAGCCTGGTCTACAGAGTGAGATCCAGAACAGGCACCAAAACTACACAGAGAAACCCTGTCTCAAAAAACCAATAATAACAATAATAATAATAATAATAATAACAATAATAATAATAATAATAACAATAATAATAATAATAGCCTGGACTGCATGAGACATTGTTTTTTAAAGAGTCAATCAATGCCAGGCGAAGGTGGTGGACACCTTTAATCCCAGCACTCAGGAGGCAGAGGCAGCCAGCCAGGGCTACACAGAGAAACCCTGTTTTGGAAAAAAAAAAAAAAAAAAAAAGAGTCAACCAAAAGAAAGAAAAGAGTCAATAATTCTTGGGAAGTTAAAGTTGGCTTGAACTCCATGTCCTAGAGAGTCCCTCCCAACATCTAAGGACAGGCTGGGGTGGAGGACAGTGACCTCTCACTCCTCTTCTGTTCTAACTTACTTTCCTTCTCTTGAATTCCTGGTCATCCACTAATCCACTAAATCCCACAGAGAAACAAGCGGTTCACTGAGAATCACACACCAAAGCCGCCCACGGGCTTTTCTCCTCGGTCCCCTCCCCCATCCTTCCCATCCATCCCTCCTGGGATGGATGGCCGGCTGAATGCTCTCTCAGCTGCCCACAACCTCTGATCTGGAGCTGTCATGAGAGGTTCAGAATCCAGGCTTTTCCACTTATCAGCCAGGTAACCCGGGGCAGACAACTTAACTCTCTTTATAGGTCCAGTTTGTGTGTCTGTACCTTGGGTTGTTAACAATCAGAGGACTCAGAAGTTTCGAAGAAATACTGAGAAGGCCCGGCCCATCATTAAATGCCAGCAAGCATTCCTGAGCACCTTTCCATGCAAACACTGTGGTAGATGCTCATGCACTACAACTCTATCCTCAGAAGAGCATTCGAGGTGACAAAAATGGCACATTAACCCCATTGCACATGGGACACGGAGGCTGAGAGGTCAAGTGCCCTCTTGCTCACATTTCCACCAAGGAAGCGTTAAGTCTCAAACCCTGGACAAATGGCTGAGGTGCCTATTAAACATATAAAATCAGACCGACCTCTAGGTTCTCCCAGCATCCTCCAGTCCCTACCTGTTACAGGGTGTAGCTGGCAAACCCCACCCCTTATCCTGAACCCTCCAGCCCAGGAGCTGGGCTACCCTTCCCCTAGAGGCTCTTCTCTATATAATCCAGCCATTTTGGCTGCACCTGGTTCTCCTCTCTCCCCTCTCCCTTCCCCTCCCCCTCTTCCCACATGGCCCTGAAAGGACCAGACAGACACCATAACAGGCTGCTCAGTCTTCTCTCAGAGATCAGGCCTCAATTTCAGTTTCCTGAGACCTGGACAAGCAGTTTCCAGGAGGGCCATGAACAAAAGACATAGTCCTTGCAGTAGCTCCCTTTCTGCACGTACTCTGACCGCTCAAGATTCCACCAATTGTTTACTGTCTAGGACCCCTCACCAACTTTGAGTTTTGTGCATGGGTCAGTGTGACAGCCTGGGCCACTGAGTCAGCCCCCACAGTCCGTCTGTGCTAAGCCAGCCAGCCTCCATGGCAACTCAAGGACAAAGCCTGTAATGGATATCCAAAATATCCAAAAAATGGGTAACTGTAACCCCCAACTAACCCTAGTCAATTAAAAGTTACATGATTGTCACTCGCATAAACCAATCCTGAGTCTGTTCCTATGCAGTCTGTAGACCTCAAGCTCCCCTTGCTTTAAAAACCCTGCCCCATTGCTACTCGGGGGTCTCTCCTCCTCTGCTGCTGCCTCAGACAGACAGAGGATCCTGAGTTAACTCTAACAATACCAAGACTCTGCTTTTGCATTGAATTTGGTCTCTTGGTGGTCTTTGGGGGGCTCGGGGTACAACAGCCCAGCTCAGTCTGGTCATGTCCATTCTGGACTGTCCCAGATGCCCCTGCCTCTACCTACGCTCTCCCTTTTATCTACCATAAACTTTCTCCTCCACCATACCTAGGAGCAGTCATGTCCTTTCCTATCCTTTTTATTTCTTTTTTTCATTCAGGAAGCAGCTGAGCTAGGAGTTAAACCTAAGAAGATGAAGGTACACACTGTCCTGTCTTACTTCCACGGTCTGCTGCCTCTATCCACAAGAAATTCTGTTTTTCTTCTCTCAGCTCTCCTCAGTCTTGGCTTTTCCCAAGACAAGGAAATTTGACAAGAAAATCCCACCAGGTTTTCACAGGCTCAAATGCAGGATTTTTAGAAGACTGCCTCATCTGATTGCTCTTCTCCCCATTTTACAGAGAGAGAAACTGAGTCTTACCTGCCTTCAATGATCTTCCGCCTTCCTTCACACTCCTCTTTCCTCTCTCCCTGCCTCCCTCCCTCCCTCCCTCCCTCCCTCCCTCCCTCCCTCCCTGTGATACTGGAAATGAAGTCTGGAGTATTTCCACGTGCCAGACAGGCACTCTACCACTGAGCTATATATCCCCAGCCCCTCGGAAGTTTTGTTTTGTTTTTGTTTTTTAAGATTTATTTATTAATTTGTGAGACAGACAGACAGACAGAGACAGAGAGAGAGTTTATGTATGTTTGAGTTCGTATGTACCACATTCAGGCAGGAGCCCTCAGAAGTCAGAAGTGGGTGTCAGGTTACCTGGCATTAGAGCTATGGATGGTTGTGGACCACCGTGTGGGTGCTGGGCACGGAACCAGGGTCTTCCACAAGAGCAGCAAGTGCTCTTAACTGCTGAGCCTTCTCCACAGCTCCTTGTTTTGATTTTTTTTTCCCCCGAGACAAGGTTTCTCTGTGTTGTTTGGTGCCTGTCCTGGAACTCGCTCTGTAGACCAGGCTGACCTCGAACTCACAGAGATTCACCTGGCTCTGCCTCCTGAGTGCTGGGATTAAAGGCGTGTGCCACTTTGCCCAGCTACCTTGTTTTGATTTTTGAGACAGGATCTCACATTGTAGCCCAGACTAGTCTGGAACTTTACTACATAGCCCAGACTGATGTTAAACTCACAACAATCCTCCTGCCTCAGCCTCCAATTTTCTTGTTTTGTTTTTTTTCCAAGATCCTCTTGCCTCTGCTCCACAGCATGGGATTACAGGCATGTGCCACCACACCTGGCACCCACAAATTCCTAGAATGATGCAATTTTCTCCTCTGACTTCTACAGTGATGATACAATTTATGTTCAAAGAGACTTCGAAATTGATCTGAGGTTTCATCTAAGGTGACAAATTGCCATCATTTGGGAGCACTTCCACTTTCTCCCAGAATGGCAAAGCTTGGGGAACTGAATGAGACATATAGAAATAAATGTCTCCAAAAAGAGAAGTCCTGGTGTCGAGAGGAAGAGTGACATCCTCAATTTTCAAAGTAGTCACAAAGTGTGAGCATGTTTTTTCTTTCTAAGTTCCCTCTTCAAAGAAATTACCCCTCCCTGGCTCGAAGAACTTGGTACCACACCCTACCCACCTTTGCTGTTAAAGGAACAAAAATTAAGTCACCTAGGAAGCATTTTAAAGATTAATAAAAACAAAAGAGATAATTGTGCAGGGTATGGTGTTGCATGCCTGTGATCCCAGCACTCACAAGTAGAGACAGAAGAGTCAAGACTTCCAGGCCAGTTGCAGGCCAGCCTGGGCTACATCATAAAGCCCTGTTTCAAAAATAATTTAATTTTTTTAATTATGAAAAAGAAATAAGCCAAGCATGGTGGTGCCTGCCTGTAATCCTGTGATCTCAGGAGGCAGAGGCAGAGGATAACTGCTAATTTAAGGTCAGTCTCATCCACACACCAAATGTCAGGCCAGCCAGGGCTACATAGCAAGATCCTAACAAAAACAAAAGCAAAGAAAACATAGTGTAACTGTAAGTACCGACAAATATTTGACATGATCGGTACACACACAGTTTGCTGATAATGTAACCGGCTCAACACTCCTAATGTAACAGACCCCCAGACCTTACACAACTGACTCCATGGTGAAAGCACCATTCAGGCCATAAAATCAGCAATACACAGCACTACCCGCCAAAATGGAAACAAAGACCTGATCCATCAAATCCTTAGTTTTGGGAAAGTCTCCAAATGTACTAACCTTTTGGCTTCTGTAGTTCTGCTTCTGGCTAACTGTCTTTGTTAACTGAAGTACGTCAACCCAGAACACAGTCTTTATGCAGTGGAGCGGAGGGGGGCACACGCCTTTAATACCAGCACTCGGGAAGCAGAGCCAGGTGGATCTCTGTGAGTTCGAGGCCAGCCTGGTCTACAGAGTGAGATCCAGGACAGGCACCAAAACAACACAGAGAAACCCTGTCTCAAAAACAAAGCTCACCCTGAGAAAGGCTCCGGGCTACACTGGGATCCCAAACACCCAGTGTAGTCGATGGCCAGCTAGTAAAGAGTTTCTATTGACTTGAACCTGTGTCTGAGTAGTCTTCTCTGGTGGACAGTCCCACAACACTAAAAGCAGTTTGGAGTTCAGAGTGGTTGGCCCACATCGGTTATCTCATAATCCAGAAGGCTGAGGCAGGAGGATTTCTGTGAGTTCAGGGCCAACTTGAACTACATAATGAGTTCCAAGCCAGCCAGGGATACAGAGTGAGTGAGACTTTGCCTCAAATAAAGGAAAAATAAAAAGTAAAAATTTTAGTTTGTTTGCAGGATGTATAGATAAGAGTGCTTACCTAGTATGTGTGAGGTTCTGGGTTCAGTTCCCAGCACCACAAAGTTAAATAATTAGTTAATTAAAGAAAAGTTGTTAATGTACTTTAGAAGGCAGTAATTCCTGTTGTGGAGCTTTATCCTAATTCAATTATATGAAAGAAGAAACATGGATAGGGTTTTGACTCGGCGTTGGAGCGCATGCATAGTGTATAGAGTGCCCTAACTTCAGTTCTTGGCACCAGAAAACAGAAAAGAAAAGAAGTCAGTCAGGGCTGAGGCTGTAGCTCAGGGAGTTGAGGGGTTTTGAGTTTTGGTTTTGGTTTTTTTTTTTTTTTAATCTAGCATGTACAAGGCCCTGGGTTCAATTCCCCAGAACTGCATAAACTGGGATTGGTTGACATGTCTGTAATCACAGCTTTTGGAAAATTCAGAAATTCAAGTTCATCCTCAGCTAAGTAGTGAGTAGTGAGAAGGCCAGCCTGGGGTACATGAGACCTTGAGTCCAAAAAAAAAAAAGAGGAAATTATCCATGTAACAGAGGTGGGGGTCTCTCTCTCCTCTCTCTCTCTCTCTCTCTCTCTCTCTCTCTCTCTCTCTCTCTCTCTCTCTCTCTCTCTCTCAGTGTATAGGTGTGTTGCCTGCAAGTGTGTCTATGCACCACAGCACACAGTTGTTACCCATGGAGGGGGTGCTGGGGACCTTCCTCTGGAAGAGCAGCAAGTGCCTTAACCACTGAGACGTCTCTCCATCCCTCCAGGGCGTTTTAAGTGCCTCTCTGTCTCAGAACCCTAATCTCAAACTCAGTGCAGTCCTCGGCCGCATTCTAGAAGCACACACATGGCTTCCCTCTTCATATACCAAAGTGGGAGACTGAGGACCAGACCATCATATACTTGGCCGGTAGTTTGACAGTTCTTGGAACCTGAACCCAAGCAGTCAACTCCGGAGTTACACGCTCCATGGCTGATGTGCCCCTGATTGACAGCTGACATCACTGACAGTTGCCCCTGGCGGATAACCTGCTCCTTTTCTCTACAGTGGTGTTTGGAGAAGCCATTTCTCGAGTTGGTGGCAGGCTCAGTACCACAGGCAGGTTTGTTAAGACATTCTGAAAAGGGAAGTGGTCAGCGCAAAGTCACATAAGCAATCCGCCTCAGAATTTGAGCCCAGAAGCTCTGGTTCTAGGCCACACTCCCTTCTTTTGACAGACTGAGAGCCCAGTAGCTGAAGCTCACTCAGATGTGGAGAATGATGGGCTGGCGGAGGTAGGGACACAGTGACGCTGACCCAGCTGCAGAAGCCCCTCTTGGACAAGATGTCGGACGGTCCCAGGCTAGGATCCGAGGAGTAGAGAACTTGGTGTGGCTGGGGCAGGTGTTTACTGATGCAGCTTGGGGGCAGGCTTGCAAAGCCCAAGGCTGTGTTTGGATGCAATTGGAGAGCTGAGCAGAGACATGGGCAGAATCCCAGGGGAGCCAACATGGAGGAAGGAGCAAACTGTAGGACCTTGACTTAGGGGACTCCTAGGGTGCCTCTCGACCTTGTCTCTGTCCACAGCGGTTGTCCCCCAAAGGAGAGAATGGGGCTCTCAAGGATAACAACAATGTTGATTTATTTCTGGGGGTCATGCCCTTGATGGCCAGCACAATGGATACAGGAAACAAGACTGGTTCTGGAGGGTTGGGAGTGGGACTCAGAAGTAGAGTGCTTGGCTAGCACATACAAGGCCCTGAGTTTGATCCTGCAAAATAAAACTGTTTCTGATGCCACTGTTTCCCACCGCACTTAGCTGTGCCACCTGCCCTCGCTAGGCAAGGTGGGTTTAAACATTATGTGACAATTTAGCAATGTGACATACACTACGCTCTCATCAGCTTGCATCTCATTTGGCCACATCTTCATCCCTAGTTAGTTTCCTAAAACAGGAGTTCTTTGATCTAGTCAGAGGAGAAAATGGGCATTAAGCAACTAGCCTTGCTAGAGTTAATCAATTACATTGGCTGTTAAGTGAGTGTAATGCTCCTTAGCAGACCGAAAAATCATTTCCTCTCCAATACCTCCCTGGAACCTTCTAATCCATCCATCAGTATCCTTGGCTTCATTTTTACAATTGGAGGAACTGAGGGTCAGAGATCCCATCGGAGATCTAAAGCCAAATAATCAGCAACGGCAGGCCTGGGAGGCAGACCCAGAACTAACTCCTTGTCCCACGTCCCTCCCAACCCCCCTCCTGCCTTCTAAGTTTCGGCTGCTGCTATTAGCTAGAAGTCATTTGTTGTAAACGGTCCTCAGGTTAGCAGCCATTACCAGGCCAGAGAATCAAGTGTAAACCATGGAACCAGGGGCTGTGGGGAGCATCAGTCACATCCTTCCTTGCCCCATCTTCTGTAAGTGTATGTGAAGTTACTTCTGGGATGATGCCCTCATGGGTCAACACGCAGTCTGGGGGTGCCATTGGGGGGTGGAGGTGGGGCTAT
>CABHPH010143507.1:12165-39208 GCA_902168325.1 Peromyscus nudipes
CACACACACACACCACACACACACACACACACCAATAACCAATGAGTTAGGCATGGTGATGCATGCTTGTAATAACAGCACTTTCAAGGTTGAGGCAGGAGAACCAGCAGTTCAAGGCCAGCCTAGTCAATTTAGTAAGTTGAAGACCAGTTTGCACTTACATGGGACCCTGTCTCAAAGCATAAATAAACAAGAATTAATAAAATAACCCACACCCCATCCCAAGTATCAAATTATGCCTCTCCCAGGAGAGGAATGAGAAAGGAATTGACTCTTTATGATTGTTTGTTTTGGTTTTTGGTTTTTTGAGACAGGATTTCTCTGTGTGGTCCTGGCTGTCCTGGAACTCACTCTGTAGACCAGGCTAGCCTTGAATTCACAAAGCTCTGCCTGCCTCTGCCTCCCGAGCCCTGGGATTAAGGGTGTGTGCCAACACTGCCCAGCTAGAGATTGGCTCTTGCTATGCCAATTCTACAAGTCAACCGAAGCTTAGGATGTAAAGTGATTTCCGGGATGACACAGCCAGTCAGTGGCAGGTGAGATTCAGACTCAACGTCCCTCATCTGTAGCACCTGCTTGTTCTTGCGGGAATACTTTCAACATGGTAGATTCCAAACTGCTAACATGACATCCCTGAGCACACAGCTGGGGAGAGATATGCCCAACGGACTCCCGCAAGCCCTGTGAGCACTGAATATTGAATATAACACTCTGTCGTGTTTGGGTTTTGTTTTTAAACAATTCTGCCACTGTCACTTGATGGCAGCGGACTTCTTTTTAACTTGTCCCTACAGTATGTGGCTAGATCATTGAGCCCTTGTGGAATTAAAAGACAAATCATTTCCATTTCCCTGCGACACTGTCCCTCAGACAGCCACATGCCCAACACAGCACATGGCTGGGACTTGCTGACCAGATGCTTTCACACACAGTGACTCAGACTGTGTGAAAGTGACAGGAAACACCACCTTGAACATGAGAACCTGCTATGAGGAAGTCTTCCATGGGAGTCTGCCTTTGGCTGCTCCTCCCTGCTCAGCCTTCTTTGTTGCTCTTCATAACTCTGTCGTCTTTGTTACTTTTCCTGTGATGAGATGTCCTGGCAGAAGCGGCTTCAGGGAGAAAGGGTTTATCGTGGCTCACAGTTCAAGGATACGCCCATCATGGTGTGGGAGACAGGGCAGCTGGAGCATGAGACACAATCAGGAAGAAAATGAATGCAGGTTGCTCCCTGTCTCCTGTTAGAACACTGGTTCTCAACCTGTGGGTCATGACCCCTTTGGAGGTCAAGTGACCCTTATTATGATCAATCCACATGAGTCTATTTAATGGGTAATAGGGATTTATTAAGATATAAATTGAGGAAATACACTCACGAATACAGAACAGAGTAGACAGCTGAAGTCATCCTATGATCTGACTGGGAGTGAATCCACCTTGCAGGCAGCAGGGAGAAAGGGCATGTGACCCTTCTCCCTCTTCTTTTAAGAGGTCACCTACAGCTGGGCAGTGGTGGCACATGCCTTTAATCCCAGTACTCAGGAGGCAGAGGCAGGCGGATCTCTGTGAATTCGAGGCCAGCCTGGGCTACAGAGTGAGTTCCAGGAAAGGCTCCAAAGTTACACAGAGAAACCCTGTCTCAAAAAAACCAAAAAAAAAAAAAAAAAAACCACAAAAAACAAAAAACAAAAACAAAAACAAAAAAAGGTGATCTACAACGGCAGGAAGCACCGCCTCCTTCAGGCTCTATAGACCAAGGTCATGGGCAGAACAAATACCACTATGAGAGAGCAAGACAAACTCCATTTTAAAGAAAACTTCATTTCTAGCAATGCTAAGATAAAAGCTGAACCAAGTTCCAGAGACATAAACATGCAGCTAAGACTCCAGTCAAGGCGACCACTACCTCCAGGGTGGGTAGGCTGCTGGCCAGGAAATAGTTATGAAGCTGAAACAAAGGCTGAATCCATCAAAGTCTCCAATGGGACTGGGAGAGTCTCCAACTGTATTTTGTCGTCTGTAGTTCTCTTGGTCAAATGTTCCTGTTAACTGAAGTAGGACCCCGAAATGCAAAAGCTTGTACCCCCTAGCTTGCGGTTTTTCCCTTTAAAAACCCTTCACTCTGAGAGCTCAGGGCCGTCCTCCTTCACCTGGCCAGCCAGTGTGTTAGATGCGGAACAAGCCCGGCTTGCTTTAATAAATCCCTTTGTACTTACATCAGATATGGGTTCTTGGTGTTCTTGTTTGGGGGTCTCCCAACACGGGCACAACTACATTTCCCTTTTTTGTCTAAATAAGAAGGTTCTAAACTTAATGCAAACTATATACAATAAGAATGATTATCAGGCCGGGTGGCAGTGGCACATGCCTTTAATCCCAGCACTCGGGAGGCAGAGCCAGTCGGATCTCTGTGAGTTTGAGGCCAGCCTGGTCTACAGAATGAGATCCAGGACAGGCACCAAAACTACAGAGAAACCCTGTCTCAAAAAAAAATTAGCATTAAGTATTGTCCAGGAAAAACAAAGGGTAATAACATAAACAAAAATGGAATTGCAACCAACAAGAGTAACATCAAAGAAGAAAGACAAGCTAAATATCCAGAACATAGATAAATGGCAAATTACCGAGATTACTCCAATAGCTGTCCTATCTTGAAGATTCTAACTCTAGTACTAATATGTTCTAGCTAAGATACGAGAAGATTGTAACTGTAACTACCTAGTCTTCAACTCCATCAAAGCCCTGAGAAGGAACATACTAACACCTGAGAAAACGGAAAATGGAAGCAAGCAATTTCCAAAACTCTTTCGAGAATAGACAGAGACAGCTGGCAGCCCGGACAGTTACCTAAAGTTTCTCAGCATCATTGGGGCATCCAATTTGGCTACAGGCCTAGAATATCTGACAGACCATGTTCAGAAGCAGGAATTTTGAAAGGCCATCTTACCCTGTCTTGACAGAGTTCAGTAGTCACTTTTCCTTGTGCCCTGCTCATCCAGAAAGGACAGAGTTCATACTGTCAGCGGTTGAGGCAAGGGCAGTTCTTTGTCCAGTAGGCCATTTTGTGCCAAGAAGAAGATAAGCATGCATGCCATAGCCACTAAGAAAATCATTAAAGCTGATGTGGGCTATAAAGGGACACAGCTAAAAGCTTTACTGATCCTTGAAGGAGGACAGAACGTGGTTCAAACCTAAGCGGTAGAAGGGGAGCCATATGCTGGTTATGACAGACACAATGCAGAGGTGGCAGCCTTTCATCTGGACAGGGTTCTGGGCTTCCACCGAGCTCCCTTGGTGGTTGGCAGATATGTTAGTCTGAGGACAGAGACCAAGCCTGTGGCCTCAGAGCAGCTGCTGAGCACCTTCCTAACTGTCGAGAACAATATGTGTTTCTAGGGGAAGTGTTATTACTGCTGAGAAACCGGGCCAGCATGTGCTGATGGAGACATGATGGAGGGATCCATCACACTTCGGCTTCCAGATGTGTGGCCTCTGCAGAAACATTGACACCCCTGGGGCAGGACTTAACTGAGAAGGCAAATTGGCCAGGTGGGAATAGACGAGAGCTACTGCGATGCTGTGAAGAAAACGTCCCCCTATGACTCAGGGCCACGCCTCTTGGACACCATTGACACTGCTGTCTTTGATTAATTGATTGGCAATGCCGACCGCCACCGCTATGAAAGCTTTCAAGATGATGAAGGCGCTAGCAAGCGTGTCCTTCTTGATAATGCCAAAAGCTTTGGGAACCCCTCGCTGGATGAAAGAAGCATTCTTGCCCCGCTCTATCAGTGTTGCATCATTCCGGTTTCAACCTGGAACAGACTGAACTACCTAAAGAATGGAATGCTAAAGTCTGCCTTAAAATCTGCCATGGCCCATGACCCCATCTCCCCCGTGCTCTCTGATCCACACTTGGACACTGTGGACCCGCGGCTTCTGAACGTCCTTGTCACCGTCGAGCAGTGCACTGACCAGTTTGGGGTGGACACTGTGCTGGTGGAAAACAGGATGCCGCTCTCCCACTTGCAACTCTCAACATGAAACAAGTGGAAGTGATTTTTTATGAAGATGGAGAAACAGCACAATCAATTCCGAATGGCATATGACGGCCGGAAGCGGCCAGCAGCAGGTTCTCATGGTAGAAGACAGGGGGGCCCCAGGAGTGCCTGGTGTTTTCTACAGTGTCCGCGTGGGAGCTTGTCTGTGGAATCACCTGGCATCCTCCGCAGTTGCCCATTCAAGAGGCAGGAACCAGCTCTGGTCAGTTTTGTCCCCACACCAAGGAACAAAGAGGTGTGGCACTGGCTAAGGAATTGGTTTGAGAGTACATGTCTGCGGTGAACCTTGCCATCCTTTCTCCACACCCACAGATTCTGTAGATTCGCTTTGCAGTCCTTGTGTCTTTAAAAACAAAAGCAAAAACAAAAAAAGGCAGAACTAGTCAGATTGAAAATGTCCCGCTCCTCGAGAGTGCCTTCAGACATAAGAGCACGGGGCTGGAGGAGACCCATTTCTGAGATGCAGGAAGGGAAGGGAGGAGGGCGTTGGCCTCTTAGCTATTGAGTGTGGTGGATTTGACATCTCGGGGAAGAGAAGAGGAAGGGACTCACGCTGTAGAACCAGGAAGACGACTGACTTCGTGGAAATGAGCTTCCCCTCTATTTAGGTTCTTGTTGTGTCCAAAGCAAACACTCATCCCCAGTTCTGATGATGGTCTCTAGAGGAAATATGATTACAACCCAAGCATGATCTCCTATGGGCACTAATTTACCCCTGTGGCGATATATTGTGTACCCCAATAAAGATTGCCTGGGGATCAGAGGACAAAGCCAGTCACTATATTAAACATAGAGGTCAGGCAGTGGTAGTTCACGCCTTTAATCCTAGCATTCAGGAGGCAGAGATTCATCTGGATCTCTGTGAGTTCAAGGCCATACTGGGAACAGAGCCAGGTGTGGTGGCACACACCTTTAATCCCAGCACTAGGAAGGAAGGAAGATGGCAGGGCACAGAAAGGTATATAAGGCGTGAGTAAACAGGAAGTCTCTCCCTTGTTGAGGCTGAGGATTTCGTAGAGGTAAGCTAGTGACTGTGGTTTGCTCTGCTTCTCTGATCTTTCAGCTCTCACCCCAATATTTAGCCCTGGGTTTTTTATTACTAAGACTGTTTTGCAATTCGTATTACATACCCCCACGCCTACCTTTTGCCCAAAGTAGCAAAACAGGCATTGTTTATTTTGAGGTAAACTATTGACTCTTACTCTAGCCCATGCTGGTCTGGAATTTAGTATGTAACCCAGGCTGGCTTTAAACTGGCAGCAATCCTCCTGCCTTAGCCTTCCAAATGCTAGGGTTATAAGTATAAGCAACCAGAACTGGCTAGCTCAGTCAGTAAAGCATGAGACTCTTAATCTCAGGGTTGTGGGTTCATGCCCCACATTGGGCACTGCTTATTATGATCAATCCACGTGAGTCTATTTAATGGGTAATAGGTACTTATTAAGATATAAATTGAGGAAATACACTCACGAATACAGAACGGAGTAAACAGCTAAAGTCATCCTCTGATCTGACAATGAATCCACCTTGCAGGCAGCAGGGAGGAAGGGCATGTGACCCTTCTCCATTTCCTTTTAAGAGGTCACTTATAATGGCAGGAAGCACCACCTCCTTCGGGCCCTATAGCCCAAAGTCACGGGCAGAGCAAATACCACTGCAGACCCTTTCACAGGGTTGCCTAAGACCATCAGAAAACACAGATACTTACATTTTATGGTTGGAGATCATTACAACATGAGGAATTGTATTAAAAAGTCACAGTATTAGGAAGGTTGAGAACCACTGTGTTTGACAAATCATTATCTCAGCCAGGGAATGGTGACACCCAGAGTGGGCAGGTATTCCCACCTCAATTAACACAATCAAAATAATCTCTCAAAAGCATGCCCAGAAGCCCATCTTCCAGGTGATTCTAGATTCTGTCAAGCTAACAACTGACACCATCACATTATGGTGACATAAAATTTTTCATTTTATGGGGCTGGAGAGATGATGGCTCAGTGTTTAAGAATACTTGCTGTTTTTGCAGAGGACACAGGTTCAGTCCCAGAATGCAAATGGTGGCTCACAACCACTTGTAACTGCAGTTACAGAGGACCCAACACCCTCTTCTGGCCTCTAGAGGCACCAGGCACATAAGTGGGATCACACATTTGTCCTTTGGTGCCTAGCTTTTATCACTTAGCGTAACATATTCAAGATTCATCCTTGTTTTTGTTTGGTTGGTTTTTGGGGTTTTGTTTGTTTGTTTGTTTGCTTGTTTGTTTGTTTTGAGACAGGTTTTCTCTCTGTGTAATCCTGGCTGTCCTAGAACTCACTTTGAAGACCAGGCTGGCCTCTTCTGCCTGTCTCTGCCTCCTGAGTATTGAGATTAAAGGTATG
Source organism: Peromyscus nudipes (assembly GCA_902168325.1). Classification (NCBI taxonomy): domain Eukaryota; kingdom Metazoa; phylum Chordata; class Mammalia; order Rodentia; family Cricetidae; genus Peromyscus; species Peromyscus nudipes. The sequence continues at coordinate 18,609 of CABHPH010143507.1, forward strand.
CTCCCCCACCACCCTGCTCATCCATTGTGGAATATTACATTAACTAGACAAAGATGTGTTACATTTGTTTCTGCTGCATTTGTTTACTTAGTTAAAGATGTGTTACATTTGTTTCACCTTGCCTGCCTAAAGCCCCTGATTGGTCTAATAAAAAGTTGAACAGCCAATAGCCAGGCAGGAGAGGGATAGGTGGTATTGGTAGGCAGAGAGAATAAATAGGAGAAATCTAGGCAAAAAAAAAACAAGAAAGAAAAAAATGAGGAAGAAAAAGAGGGATACACCCAGGGCCGTAAACCAGGCAGCTGCCAGCCAGCCAGACACAAGAAGCAGTGAATCAGTATGACATACAGAAGGAAGAAAGGTAAACAAAGCCCAAGGCAAAAGGTAGATAAAGAGAAACAAGTTAGTTTAAGTGAAACGAGCTAGCCAGAAACGAGCCTTAGCTAGACTGAGCATTCACAACTAATACGGTCTCGGTGTCATGATTTGGGAGCTGGTTGGTGGTCTAAAAGAAAGCCTGGTACACTCATCCATGATTTTACCGTATGTCAAATGCCCCTTTTTTTTTTTTTAAAAGATATATCTATACCACCTTTTATCACCTATCCCTCAGTGGACAATTGTGTGGTTTGTATCTTTGGAGGTTGTGAATAATGTTGCTCTGAGTGTTTGTGTACAAACACCTACTTGGTTCCTTGGTCACAGTTACTTTAGGTATAAATCTAGGAGTGGAATTACTAGATAATGTGATGTTTTCTCTCTGGTACCCCACAGTACTAAGAATTGAGCTTAAGGCTTCATAGACATACCAAACAAGTGCTCTACTACTGAGCTATATCCCAGGCCTGTTTGTTTGTTTGTTTGTTTGTTTGTTTGTTTGTTTGTTTGTTTGAGACAAGATCTCACTCTATGGTCCAGGCTGGCCTCACACTCCTCCTGCTTCAGTTTCCCAGTTTTGGGATTATAATCTGGGGTCACCAGACGCAGAAGCCATGTTCAATTGTTTGAGACACAGTCATGGCATTTTTTACAGCAGCTGCATAATTTTATGTCCCTGAGTGAAGACACAAGAATTCCAATTTGTCGGGCTAAGAACGTGGTTCAGTCGGTAGAATGCTTACCTAGCATGCTTAAACCAAGATTTAGGTCTCTGGCACTGCATAAATCAGAACTTTTGGTGCCCACCTATAATCAAAGCCAGAGAAGCAGGAGTTCAAAGTCATCCTCACCTCCATAGTGAATTCAAGGTCCGTCCCAGCTTCATGAAACAGACTAAAAAAAAAAAGGTCCGGTTTCTCCACATCCACACCACTGCTTAATATTTTTTAGTTTGCTGTCATTGTAGTTTAGTTTCCCTTAATGATCAGAGATGCCAAACATGTTTTCAAGTCCTTATCAGACAGTTTGCTTCAGAAAAGTTTATATTCAAGTCATTTGTCTATTTTTTCAGTCAAGTTTTGTTTCCTGTTATTGAGTTTTAGGGTATTTTTGCATATCGTCAACCCTTTATGACACACACAGTTTGCAAGTATTTTCCCCATTTCAAGCACAGCCTTTTCACTCCGTTGAAGGTGTTCTCTGATGTTCTATCTCCATTTAAAGGAACTAACTCACTTGGATGGTGGTGGCACATGCCTTTAATTCCAGCACTCAGGAGACAGAGGCAGGTGGATCTCTGTGAGTTTGAGGCCAGCCTGGTCTACAGAATTAGTTCCAAGAAAGCCAAGGCTACACAGAGAAACCCCATCTAAAAAAAAAAAAAAAAAAAAAAAAAGGGAACTAACTCCTCATGACCATCCAAAGACTGAAATCCCCTGACTCATGTGTGTGATGGCTTCGATGAACTGTAGAATACCCTAGAAGTAAAAGCAAAGGAAAACCTGGCTGGTCACACCCAGTTCCTCTCTGCACTTTCCCATTTGTAAGGAAAATACCAGGTTACACAAAGAGAACCTGGTCATAAGGAGAAGAGGGCTAGTGTTATGCAATCTTGTAAATAGGGGCTCTATGGAGTAGAGACGATCTGTTAGGACAGGGGCAACATTTGTGACATTTATAATGTGCCAGGGACTGTCCTAAGCAACTCTAAACCACAAAATGGTCTATTACATTGACAACAGATGTATTTGTTTGTGTGTTTGTTTGTTTGTTTGTTTGTTTTGTTTGAGATAGGATTTCTCTGTGTAACAGCCCTGGCTGTCCTGGAACTCACTCTGTAGACCAGGCTGGCCCCGAACTCACAGAGATCAGCCTGCCTCTGCCTCCTAAGTACTGAGATTAAAGGAATACTACCACTGCCCAGCTATATGTATTCTTTAAAAGAAATATTTTTAGAGCTAGGTGATGGTGGTTCATACCCTTAATCCTGGCCCTTAGGAGGCAGAGGCAGATAGATCTCTGAATTCGAGGGCCAGCCTGATCTACAGGGCTAGTTCCAGGACAGCCAGGCATAGATAGACCCTGTCTCAAAATATCAAAACAAATCTTTCAAAAAATTAGACAAAATTTTACTATGCAACCTTAGTTGGCCTGATACATACTGACATAGCCCAGAGTGGTCTTGGAGTTGTAGCAATTCTCCTGCCTCAGCCTCTCAAGTGTTAGAATTACACCTGGCTAGTATTCTCACTTAACAGAAATAGGCCCAGAGAGGTTCCATAGTGTGTCTGAAATCACAGACTAGAAGGCACAGAAAGAAGACCTGGCCACAGGTCCCAGTGGCCTCTTTATTGACCACTCTGTGACATGGTACAAGCTTTGGTGTCTGGATGATTTGAATCTGAACACAAATGAGTAATAAGTACCTGAAAACAGTCCCTTAGTAATCTGAGAGACTCAAACTAAAAACAAAATTTGACTGCACATTCTGTAGCATCAGAGTTGGACAATACTGGTACAAGATGGCTTCGGGGAAACAGAACCCAATGTGGAGTGGCCTCCTGGGACCCCAGTCCTCCCTGAGGATTTGCATGCAGTTAACTGTCCATGGGAGAGGAACAGACATCTTCAATGGTAAAGGACAGGTAAGGCGTCTATGCTCCAGTAAACAACGCTAATGAAACTCTGGGTCACACAGCAGAACGAGACTCGAAAGTGGAAGTGGAGCCAGTTAAGAAGAGGAAGGAGGCTAGAGAGGGGTCAGCAGGAGCTGGGGAAGGGCAAGAGGGAGTAAAAGGGGAGGGGGAATGTGGGAACCCACAACTGACTCAGTTTTCCAGTTCGAATCTGAAGTCTATTCTGAGTTAATAGAGTTCAAGCTTGCTTGCTCCAGGGCTGTGAGAAAGTCCTTATTAGTCCATTGGAAGAAACATATTATCTAGCTAGATGCAGGCTGCTGATGCCAGCCGGAGGTACATCAAGATAGAAAATGGAACTGCCTGCTCCTTGACGCAAGGCAGGATAGATAGTGGTTGAATGCGTGTGCTGTGCATTGTTCTACCTCTGTCCTTCAAAACTGTATATACACTGGCTGTGAAATAAACTCGGGACTGTCCGGCATTGACCAGCAGACCTCTCAACTCTGTTCTGTCTTCATTGTCCCTACAATCCACACGCCTCCACCCAGGCAGATACCCAGTCGACTGGTCAGCAGACTCCGACAGGAGAATATGTTCCAAGTACATTATACATGTGTAAGAAAATGTCAATAGTGAAACACGTTATTGTTTAATATAGGCTAATAAGAAAGTATTAGGCAGGAGTGTAGTGGTGCACACCTTAAATCCTCCAGGACAGCCAAGGCTTCATGGTGAGACCATGCATCCAAACAAAACAAGCAACAAAATCCTTCATAGAGCTATGTATGGGTGAGTGTGCGGACTGTTGCAGCCACTTCAGAAGCAAGTTGGCAGCTCTTCATCAAATGAGATATAAGCATGGCTCGGGATGACTCTGTAACGCTGCTTCTGGGTATACAGCCTAGAGAGATTCTTACGGTGTTTCCAGGAGGTTCTAAAGTTCTTCAAGCTGACAAGTGAACTCATTCTCACGACTAGCCTCTCTCTCTCTCTCTCTCTCTCTCTCTCTCTCTCTCTCTCTCTCTTTCTCTCTCTCTCTCTCTCTCTTCCTTTTTGAGACAGGGTTTCTCTGTGTAGCTTTGGAGCCTGCCTCAGAACTTGCTCTGGAGATCAGGCTGGCCTCAAACTCTTAGAGGTCCACCTGCCTCTGCCTCCCGAGTGCTAGGATTAAAGGCATGGGATTGAATGTCGCTCTGGCTCCTGGGGTTCCTAGAAGCATATGTCTGTGTCTATCTCCCAATATCCGAAGTGCCTGACTATAGGTACCTAAGTCTGGGAAGAGTCCCCATGGGGTTTTAGGCTGCATAAACTGCACAAGAGACCTTCAACATCAAGGTGGAAGCCTGTACCAGCTCTTGCCCCAGCCCCCAAAAGATGCCTAGAAGAGGTAGCTTGGGGTACAGTGACATGGCAGAGGAGGGATGAGAGGAAGCCTGTGCTTACTGAGTATTTTGAATATTTGAATACTTTGAATATTAAAGACTCTGCCACTTACTTGCTCTTATACCATGACTGAACTCCTCTGAGCCTCCTTTTTCCTGCAGTGGTGGTGCATGCCTTTGATCCTAGTGCTCTGGAGGTAGAGGCAGGCAGATTTTTGAGGCCAGCCTGGGCTACAGAGCGAGTTCCAGGCCAGGCTCCAAAGCTACACAGAGAAACCTTGTCTCGAAAAACCGAAAAAAAAAAAAAGACCCAATTTAAAAACAAAAAGGTTTATTAAGTAAACATGGATACAGGGTACATTGGATATTGCAAAACAATGATGAGGAGGATATGCAAATGAATGGAAATCAGAATATGCTGTTTTGGCACAGAAACACAGACGAGGTTGTTTGACTGAAGATACCAGACACCCATCTGAGTAAGCTTAAGGGAAAAAAGGAATCCTGCCCCAAAAACCTCCCAGGACTCAAGGGCGAGCATGCAGGAATGCCCTCTGGCCCTGGAGGCTGCGTATTCTCTCTCTCCAGGCTCTAGTGCAGTGCTTCTCAACCTGTAGGTCCAGGGCACTTGGGCAAACTTCTTTCTCCAAAAATATTTACATTACATTATGATGCATAACAGTAGCAAAATTACAGTTATAAAGTGGCAATGAAAATAATTTTATGGTTGAGGGTCACCACAGCATGTGGTTCGTACTCAAGGGCTGCGGCATTAGGAAGGTTGCGAACCAGTGCTAGTGGTTTCTCTCTGGCCTCTGCTTTGCCTAACACATCTGCTTTCTTTGAAAAGCCATTCGTCTACCCAGGTGGCTGCCCAATCCACTCACTTTACACAGACACGGTCACAGCTCCCGAGTTTCAATGACTTCAGTAAGTGGCTTGCAAAGCCCCAAACAGCATCCCGAATCCAGATGTCCAACTCCACCCCTTCTTTTCCTATCATAGGATTGCAGGGAGGATCAGGGATGAGTAAACAAGAGTCAGCTGAGCATGCGCTGCTCCTAACAGCCTGGCGAGGTAGGTTGTACCTCCCAGCTAATAACACTAAGAGGTAGAAAACTGAATTCCCACTTCCTAGACAGCACCTAGCACAGGTGAGACTTGAACCTGAGTTTGTAAGATGCCAAAGTTCAAGTGTGCTGCTTTAGTTACCTCGTTACTGCCAGCTAGGTACAGCCCATAGCCATCACCCCAAACCCAGTCGGGTTACCGGCCGATGCTTGTCAGGCAGACAGGAATCAACTGGCCCAACGTCAAGGGGACACTAGCTGGAAGAAAGAACATTTTCTTTTTTTTTTTTTTTAAGGTGCACAAGGCTCGGGAAACCAGGGAAAGTTCCCCAGAGTTCTGAGTCTGAGGTTTCTAGCCACTGCTCAGAGGGCAGGATTGGACCTCGATTGAATGTAATAGCTCGTGTATCATGAATATAAAATACCCTGCATCTCCATGGGGTCATGTTTGTTTTGCTTTGTTGTATTGATTTTGTACATTTATTTATGGTGGGGGGAGGCGGGCATGTGTGTGCCACAACATGCGTGAAGAGGACAACTTGCAGGAGTCTGTTCTCTTTCCACCACGTGGGTTCTGGGATCGAACTCTGATCATCCGTGTTAGCAGCAAATGCCTTTACCTGATCTCGCTGGCTCAGGGCTGTGTTCTGTATGCTTATTCTCACTAACAGTGTTGCTTTGGGAGACTGTGAACCTTTAGGAGGTAGGACCTGGCTATAGAAGTAGGTGGCTGGGGGCTGGCTTCTGACGGTTGTACTCCGTCAGAAGTTTAAAGTGCAGTCTTGTTTCCGGGCTCACTGCCACATGAACAGCCTCTGCCTCCTCTTGTTCCTGCCTCCATAGTCCCAGCTGCCCCACCATGCCTTCGTTACCATGATGGAGAGAAGTCTTCGGAAACTGTGAGCCGAATAAATCTCTCCTTCTTTGAATTGTTTCTGACAGGGAGGCTGGGCACAGTGAGTGAAATGTGATTAACATACTGGTCAAAAAAATCACCAGCAGGTGTCCAGAGGTCACCAAAAGAAGTTGCTGCCTGCCAAAAGTTGAAATTGCAGTGTCCTGAGGGAACCATCTCTTCCAGTCTCTCAGGTCTGGGCAGAAACTTAGCTGCCTCAGGAAATACGCTCCCATCCTAGCTTCCAGTCAGCTTTTGTATTATCTCCTCTGGTTACATTTAAGACAAGTTACTGGGTCAGTCAGAGGCTTCCACCAAACCACTTCCTCTAAGAACTGTCACAAAGACCTTGTATCTGTGGGTGGAGAAGGGAGGGTACCGTCCTAAACCCAACAGTTCCCTGCAAACATCTTCCATAGGATCGGTGAAGAGTCCTATCTCCATAACATCCCTTCCTCTGCCTGTAGCCCCCAGGAGTCACTGACCAAATCTTAAGGCTGCAGCCCCAGATGGATGAACTAGGTGGCTCAGAGTCTACCCCCAAGGTTTGGCCCTAGCTGGGGTGTGGCCATCAGCCACGGTTGCTAGTATTAACCCAGAGATGAGGGAAAAGACACATTCAAGTTCGGTGTTTTCCAACAAGCGGCCAGTGACGCCACCCCCGTCTCAGTGAGAAAGTAACTCCCACACTTTACAGTCCACCAGGGTCCCAGGAAGGGTTGGCCACAAACACAAACCTCTCCCAGCTCAGTCTGTGAGGTCCACAGAAGAGGAGACTCTGGGCCTGACTTTAACAAGACAGAGATTACTTTTTCAGTAACGTGATAGGAGTCTGATCGGCCGGCACCATCACCTCAGTGCCGGTATCAGTAGTGGCCCTGGAGCACTTCCGGCTACCGCGCATGCTGTAAAACTTTTCGCTGAGATGCTTCCGGAACTTCTTGGTAAGAAAGCAATAGATGACAGGGTCTAAGACACAGTTGGTGCTGAGGAGGCAGAGGGTGATCTGATGGGCATCATTAATAGCCTGGTGGAAGTTGGTCTGATAGCCCAACTCTGCTAGGGTCCAGGGCAGCTGGACCATGTGATGGGGCACAAAGCAGATGATAAATACCGCCAAAACCGTGCAGACCATCCACAGTGCCCGGCGCTTCACTTCGGCTTTGCGCTGTTGCCGCACTGGCTGCGTGAGCAGCGTGTGGATGATGACCAGGTTGCAGTAGAAGATAAGAAGGAAGACGAGGAAGAAACAGAATGCGATGAAGACGTGAACAACAAGGATCGGCACACTGCGCGGCTCATAATGCTCGAAGCAACGGGTGACATTGCCTGAGCCATCTTTTTTGCGTACTATGTTGGTGGAGTCTGTGGCCAGGAAGTAGGACGCAGTAGCCACGATGGATATCCAAATGACCAGGGACAAAGAGATGCCACGCTTGCGGGTAGTGGCCTGAGCAGTCTTAATGGGATAGGCCACTGCCTGGTAGCGGTTATAAGTGATGACACCCAGGAAGGCCACACTACAATAGGTATTGATGAAGAAGAGGCAGCCAGCCAGGTTGCACAGGAATTTGGGTAGGATCCAGTTGCCCTCGTTGTAATAGTAGACAATCCACAGTGGGAGGGTGATCAAGAAGAGCAGGTCCGCGATGGTGAGGTTCACCATGAAGATCTTTATCTCATTCAGTTTCTTGGAAGGGTACAGGCGGGCAAAGACCCATAGCACATAGCCATTGGCAACCACCCCCAGTATAAAGATGATACTGTAAACAGTCGGAAAGAGGGTGTATCGAAACTCAGAATCCACGCGAGAGGATTCATTTTGCTCCATTGCTCTGGGCTGGAAGGGTCACCTGATCCTAGGGTGCTGTATGTGCCTAGAAGAACATGCAAAGATTCTGGTTAATAAAGAGCCAGTGAGGGACTCCCTTACCACATCAATTCCAAGGCTCCTGGCTACAGTTTGAATGTTGGAGTCCTCTCTAGAATTCATGTTGAAATTTAATCCCTGGGATTAAGAGAGAGGTAGAGCCTGCATAGATAAGGTTAGCAGCCTGGGAGATGATTCAGTGGATACAGGCACCTGACGCCAAATCTGGTGGCCTGATTGGATGCCTGGGACCTACATGGAAGAAGCAGAGAACTGAGTTGTACTAGTCACCTGACCTCTGCGTGTGTGTGGTGTATGTATGCACTGTAACTCCAGTTCCAGGGGATCTGATGCCCTCTTCGGACCTGTCCCACACGTGGTGCACAGACATGCAGACAAGCACTCACATGCATAAAATAAACAAAATAAAAAAGATTTTTAAAAGGTTCATATTGCAAAAACTTTTAGGACAGGCATTGTGGTACATACCTGTAATGGAAGTCACTTGACAGGAAGAGGCAGGAAGATTACTGTGGCTTTAAAGTCATTCTGGTCTATGAAAGGAGTTTTAGGACAACTTAAGCTATATAATGAAAATCTGTCTCAAAAATTTTTTTTAGCCATTCAACAAATGCAGGGCTATAGTACAGTGGTCCCTTGCTTGGCCTGCATGTGACCAAGGGTTGGACCTCCAGCCTACCCTCCTACTCCATTCAAAACCCAACAAACCAAAACTATAAACATCCTTCAAAATGACTGGCCAGTGCCTATTCAAAGTGTCAATGTCACAAAAGACAAGGAAAGACTGAGGAACTGTCAGAGATTATAGGAGACCAAACATTCATATAGCCAAGCATGGTAACTCACATATGTAAACCCAGCACTTGGGAGACTGAGGCAAGAGGATTAAGTGAGTATCAGGCCAGCCTGGGCTACATAGTGAGTTTAGCGAGTTGAAGACTAGCCTGGGCTACAGCATGAAACTCTGTCTCAAAACATAAATAGATCTCTCTCTTTCCTTCTCTCTCTCTCTCTCTCTCTCTCTCTCTCTCTGTCTCTCTCTCTCTCACACACACACACACACACAGAGAGAGAGAGAGAGAGAGAAAGAGAGAGAGAGAGAGAGAGAGAGAGAGAGAGAGAGAGAGAGAGAGAGAGAGGAGACTAAATGCAACGTAGAATCCTGGATTGTATCTTGGAACAGAGTAAATGTTTACTAGAGGAAACAAATCTGATAAATTTCAAATAACACCCATAATTTAGTTAATAATGTTGCCTCAACATGAACTTCCTGGGGCTGGGAGTGGAGCTCTGTGAGGGAACACTTGCTCTGATATGTTAGAACTCGGTTCCACCTCCAGAACTAGGGGAAAAAAATCGGTTCTCTATTTTAACAACTGTATTCGAGGTCTGTTGTATTAGGGAAGGCTTGGGGAAAGCATGGACTCTATTCATGCTATTTTACGACTTCACTAAAGGAAGTCCTGAAGTTAGCTAGGTGGCTGTATGTGGCACAGTATGTAATTCTAGCATTTGGGAGGCTGAGGCAGGAGGATCAGGAGTTCGAGGTCATCCTCAGCTACACAGTGAATTTGAGATCAGCCTGGCTGCATTAGATCCTGTCTCAACACTGCTCCCTCCAAAAAGTATCCCGAAGTTATTTCAAAACAAAAATCTAGGTACCTTAAAGATTAAAGCTAAAGCCAAGCACAGCGGCACATGCCTTCCCTCTTAGCACTGGGGAGGCAGATCTCTGAAATGAAGGCCAGCCAGGGCTACACAGCGAGATTCTGCCTCCAAAAAGAAAAAAAATTAAAACTATTCATCATCCCACTCCTCAAATTCTACTCAGTAGTTTCCCCCACTATCCACTCTCTTTCGAGACCTTGCCTCTCTGTTTATGTAATAAAACAGGAGTACAGAGTGGATATGACTTAGCCAAGGTCACGCCCCATTACAAGGTGGAGTCAGGGGGACTTCTGCAGATGACTTGAATTCGGTTCCCAACACCCATGTTGGATGACCCACAAGTGCCTGTAACTCAGTCCAAGGGTAATGCACTCATATGCAGATAAACATATACACATACACTAAATATTTATAGAAAAAACGTGTGGTCAGGATCTCAAATCCATTTGTTTTCCCATCCATCCATCCATCCATCCACAAATCTCTGAGCACCGACTCACATCAGGCACACTGAAGAGCACAGCGAAGTAGCCTTGCCTTCAAGGAGCGTATGGTCTCCTGAGGGAGAACATCTAAAGGAATTAGACAGACGCCTGCCACACAACGAGCAAATGGAGCGCTTATAGGAAGAGCAAAAGGGGATCTGGGGAAACAGGTGGCACTTTGTGAGAGCCTAGAGGACGAAGGAGGGTGATACGAACATTCCAAGCAGAGGATGTGCACGGTGCCAGGACTGAAGGAAGCCACCACATGTCCCTTGCCCTGACTTCCAGCTCTCCAGAGGCCACTCTGCTTGCACCCTGGGCCACGTTCCCGCCAGTCTCCAGCTAGAGTGACTTCTCTGGAAGGACTTCAGACCTATCTAGACCTCACAGTTCCAAAATACTCAACCTGCTGCCTTGAACTAACACTCTCTCTCTCTCTCTCTCTCTCTCTCTTTCTCTCTCTCTCTCTCTCTCTCTCTCTCTTTCTCTCCACCCTCCTTCTGAATGCTGGCAGAACCCAAGGCCTAGGCAAGGGTTCTACCATGAAGCTACATATTCTGGTTAGTTGTGTGTGTGTGTGTGTGTGTCCCCCTACTTGACACAATCTAGAGTCATCTGAGAGATCTTCCATTCAGAAATTACCTAGATCAGATTGGCCTGTGGAGTATGTCTATGGGAGATTATCTCAATTGTTCATTGATGTAGAAAGGCCCAGCCCACTGTGAGTGATACCATCCCATAGGCAGACGATCCTGACCCGTATAAAAAACCAGCCAGCAGCATCTTCTGTGGTTCCTGCTGTCCTTCTTTGGCTGTGAAGTGAGTTTCTTGGTTGGAGGTAACACTGTGGGGAATAGCTAACCGCTCTCTGCCTTCAGTTCCCTGCCGTGACTTTCTCCAGTGACAGACTAAGTAGCCCAAGGAAATCCACTCTTCTTCTACATTGTTTTTGGTCAGAATTTTTGTTTGTTTGTTTGGTTTTGTTTTGTTTTTTCCAGACAGGGTTTCTCTGTGTAGCCCTGACTGTCCTGGAACTCACTCTGTAGACCAGGCTGATCTTAAACTCAAGAGATCCTCCTGCCTCTACCTTCCCAGTGCTGGGATAAAAGGCGTGCACCACCACAGCCTGGCTTGGTGGGAATGTTTACCAAAGCATCAGAAAGGAAACAAGAACAACCCCATCCCCCATTCCTTTCACTTGGCCAGTTTCTACTCAAGATTCAGACCTCATGTGAATTTCAGTTCTTCATGGAGGCTGAGCCACCTGTGAGAACGAAAAGCTGTCTCTTCAACATTTATTCCCAGGAACAAAAACTGCCGCATAGGAATGGGTGAGAAACCTTGTTGTTAATGGCACCATCCCTTCAGGGGCCTTCCGAAGGGAAAACACTTGAGAGAGACTAAATACTTTAAAGAAACTATAGGATGTCATTGAAATTTTGTTGAGAACATTTTTTTGTCCTTGCACCATTTAGCGTGATAGTAATTTATATGTCAAATATGTGGGTCTCAGAATTCCTGAAAAATCACAACAATTCTCTAACATTAAACAAAATTAATCCTGAGTCACACTATAAATCATTCTGCTAGTGTGAGAATATTTTTGTTGATTTTTTTTGTGTGTGTGTGGTTTTTCAAGACAGGTTTCTTTGTGTAGCCTTAGCTATCCATGGACGAGGCTGGCCTTGAACTCAGAGATCTACCTGCCTCTGACTCCTGGGATTAAAGGCATGTGCCACCATGCCCAGGCTGGCCTTGAACAGGGTCAAGTGAGCCTCTTGCCTCAGTTTCCAGAACAGATGTGACTGCAGACACAAGCCATTCTATCTGGCAGAGGACATAATTTACGCTGCTTCCCCAGAAACAAAATTGCCAGCTTCTGCTCTCCAGGGGTGTTTTCCATTCCTAAAAGTAGTCACACCATAGCAATTCACTAAGGGTGGACTGTGGGAGCAAGGAGTCAAAGATGAGACCATGTAGACAGGATTTTTATAGTAACACTAAAACATCGCTTTTCTTTTTGTTGTTCTTGTTGCTATTGTTTTGAGAGATGTTTCACACCATAGCTCTTGCTAGGCTCAAATTCACTAAATAGCCCAAGATGGCTGGGCAATGGTGGCACATGCCTTTAACCCCAAGGCTCAGGAGCCAAAAGCAGGTGGATCTCTGTGAGTTCGAGGCCAGCCTGGTCTATTGTAGATGAACGGTCTTATTAAGTAAGAAACACAGAGCCAAATGCAGAGTTAAAAGCCCAATAGGTCAGAGCAATAGCTGAGAGCTGAGACTTAAAACTGCCTTCTTACCCTTCCTGCCTCTGCTCTCCTTCCCCTCAGCAAGAGACCTACTTCCTGTGTATCTGTCATTTTATTGACTTTCTGTTCTGCCTTGTCATTGGTTGTAAACCCAACCACATGACCTCCTCCTCACTGCCTGTCTATACAGACCTCCAGGTCTTCTATGGTTGGTGTTAAGATTAAAGGCGTGTGTCTCCATGCTGGCTGTATCCTTGAACACACAGAGATCTGCCTGTCATGTGATCGGGATTAAGGGCGTGTGCTGCCACTGCCCAGCATCTGCTATGGCTTGCTATTAGCTCTGACCCCCAGGCAACTTTATTTATTAATATACAAATAAAATCACATTTCAGCACAAATGAAATGTCACCATAGTCTATAGAGTGAGTTTCAGGACAGCTAAAGCTACACTGAGAAACCCTGTCTTGAAAAAGAAATAGGTCAGACTGGCCTTGAACTCATGACACGCTGTGGAATATTCCTTTATACTGTATGAATATATATCACTGTGGTTGATTTAATAAAGAAGCTGACCGGCCAATAGCTGGACAGGTAGAGGTTAAGCTGGACTGGCAGACAAAAAGAGAGGGCGAAGAAGAGGAGGAGGAGTCTCGGGAGTCTTGAGGAGACGCAGAGGAAGCAGGAGATAAATTTGCCACACTGAAGAAAAGTACCAAGCCACATGGTAGAGCAAATATAAGAAATATGGGTTAATTTAAAATGTAAGAATTAGCTAGTAACAAGCCTGAGCTATTGGCCAAGCATTTATAATTAATAATAAGTCTCTGTGTGGTTATTTGGAACTGGCTGGTGGGACAGATAAATCTGCCTACAACACTCTTCATGCCTCAACCCCTCAGGTGATGAGACTACATGTGTGAGTCATTACACCCAGCTACCATTTTCCTTTTTCACTATATCCCATCTGCACTGACAGTGCAAAAGCAATGGTGAGCAACTGTCAGTCTCCTAAGCACAGATTCAGTGAAATCAAATTAAACAGGGAAATATTGACTTCTTCACAACCAAGGACTTGGAGTAAAAACAGATAAACAAATATTCAGCTGGTTTTTGTGGTGCACGCCTTTAACCCCAGCATTGGGGGGGCGGGCAGAGGCAGGAGGATCTCTGTGAGTTCAAGGCCAGCCTGGTCTACAGAGCCAACTCTAGGACAACCAGGGCTACACAGAGAAACTCTGTCTCAGAAAAAAAGGCTGAGGCAAGAGGATCAAAAGTTCAAGGCCAGTCTCAGTTACATAAGGAGTTTGAAACCAATCTAGGCTACTTGGGCTCTGCTTCAAACAAACATATACACAAAAACTACAATACTAAAAAAAAATGCATGCAAATATAAATACTTAATAGAATTCTTAAATGTCTTTGATAAATCAAGAAAGTTATCTTTTTAAATGTTTTTACATTTATTTATTAAGAGTATGTGTGCCTGTGCACACAAGTGCCATGGTGCCCATGAGGAGTCAGAAAACAACTTTTGTAAGTTGGTTCTTTCCTTCTACCACATAGGACCCAAGAATCATACTCAGGTCATCTGGCTTGCCAGCAGGCACTCTTATACCTAATGAGCCATCTGGTCAACCTGGAAGTTACAATTTTTACTAAATCTTAAGCATTAAGCATACATCTTGTTAATACTCTTTATGTGAAATGGATAACATCTACAAAAGGCTTCTGCAGCAAACAGAACTATAATATGGCCTTCCAGAGAAAAACATCTTTTTTTTTTGAGACAGGGTTTCTCCATGTAGCTTTGTGCCTTTCCTGGAACTCACTTGGTAGCCCAGGCTGGGCCTCGAACTCACAGAGATCCGCCTGCCTCTGCCTCCCGAGTGCTGGGATTAAAGGTGTGCGCCACCACCGCCTGGCAGAAAAACATCTTTGCAATAATTTGATCTGTGAACTGAGCTTGCCTCTGAATCACCCTGGCAGAGGAAAGAAATATATAACTATATATCTGACAGTCCAGGCATTGGGATGTCCTGTATGCTGTAAATATATGTTGCTATGATTGATTAATAAATAAAATGCTGATTGGCCAGTAGCCAGGCAGCAAGTATAGGATAGGTGGGACAAGGAGGAGGAGAATTCTGGGAGGTGGAAGGCTGAAGCAGAGAGATACTGCCAGCCACCACCATGGGGAGCAGGATGTAAAGTACCGGTAAGCCACGAACCACGTGGCAAGGTTTAAATTTATAGAAATGAGCCGGGCAGTGGTGGCGCACGCCTTTAATCCCAGCACTCGGGAGGCAGAGGCAGGCGGATCTCTGTGAGTTCGAGGCTAGCCTGGTCTACAGAGCGAGATCCAGGAAAGGCGCAAAACTACACAGAGAGACCCTGTCTCGAAAAAAACAAAAAAAAAAATTTATAGAAATGGGTT
Organism: Peromyscus nudipes; assembly: GCA_902168325.1. NCBI lineage: Eukaryota > Metazoa > Chordata > Mammalia > Rodentia > Cricetidae > Peromyscus > Peromyscus nudipes. Next base: position 33,706 of record CABHPH010143507.1, read on the forward strand.
AATTTAAGATATAAGAACAGCTAGCAAAAAGCCTGAGCCATTAGGCCATACAGTTTGTAAATAATATAAGTCTCTGTGTGTTTGCTTGGGTCTGAGGGCCGCGGGAGCTGGGCAGGAACAGGATTACTTCAGCTACAAATGACGCCCAACGGGTTGGCAAGAGTTTCCACCTAAAACCTAAGAAAGAAGATTCTAAAACGGAGCTAAAACAGCTTCCTAGTTGTCTCTCTCAAGTCAGTTACAGCTTGTATGCTTGAACTACTATATGGCGGGTTTGTGGCGTGAGCGCTTGACCTGCAGTATGACGGTAATGAGGTGTCTCCAAGCCACACATTATGCTGCTGCTGTGTGGTGGATTTAGCCTTTGCTGATACATAAAAAAATAAAAAAATAAAAAATAAATAAAAAATTAAAAAAAAAGAGGTTTCTGGGATACACGCTGTTTGGATAGAAGCATAGATCCACTATGGCTCCCAGCACTGGTGGTGAATTATCTCCACCATGTTGAAAAGCTAAATTGGGCAGAGCTAACAGCCAAGACTTCTGCTTCAGTACTAACCACTGCAGTTTAAAGCAATAGTTACACAATAAGACAGATTCAGATGGAATAAGACTTTAAATGGTTTACATTATGTATAAAAAATGTATGTAGGCTTAGAAGAGAGAAGAATGAATATAAACAGTAATATAAACAAATAATTTTAAAAAATAAAGTTTTTAAAAAGACAGTAAAGGTAGTATAAAAAAAAATAAGCCGCCGGGCGGTGGTGGCTCATGCCTTTAATCCCAGCACTCGGGAGGCAGAGGCAGGCGGATCTCTGTGAGTTCGAGGCCAGCTTGGACTACCAAGTGAGTTCCAGGAAAGGCGCAAAGCTACACAGAAAAACCCTGTCCGGAAAAACAAAAAAAAAAAAAAAAAAAAAAAAAAAAAATAAGCCACATAAAGATGGATATCACACAGAGAATCTGGATTGTGTTGTCTTTGGGATTTTTAACTGCAGAGAGACATTTGATTATAAAGGAAGCTGAGTTAAAACATATGTATATTTTAAAGGTACCTTGACTTCAAAATTTGGATCTAAAGATATGTTGCTTTAAAAAGGAAGCTCTGCTTTTGTTTCCACAGAAAGCAAGAGGCTATGGATTTGTTCCAGATTAAGATACATCAGGTTTGACCAGCCAAGACCCTCTGAAAGGTCTCCGATGACACCATGGCCCAGATGATCCAACACTCAAAACAGTTTCAAGGCAACTGGATCAAACAATACAGCCTCACAGACTACCCCATAATCCTAAAATTTTCTTTATGTCCCCATAAGAATACAGTGCCCTCCTCCAGCAGGAAGTAGTAAGAGAAGCTACGCCCAAATTCCCAAATATACCAAGCTGACTTTGGAGATGGAATTGGCTCACTCCTTCTCTAAACAAAAGCATATTGCTAAAAAAAAAAAAAAAAAAAGGTTAAGAGATTCTTTTGTCCCATATCAGAAGAGCCCTCTGGTGTGGGACAGAGAAAAACCAATATTTTTATTTAAAGCAGGGTGATTATAAAGGCAATCTCTTTCTAAAGATGAAAAGGGGATAGTGTAGATGTGGTAGGATGAAAGGGCAGATTAATGAACCTACTTTTAAAGAACAACTTGTTTAAAATGTTTTACATTGCTATAGATTTTAGTTTATTGATACAAGTTTAAACTTAATTTTGTTGTACTGTATATATATTTCTACTCTTGTTTGAGGTATTATGTTTATGTAACTCATTTAGATTGTAATGGATAATTAAAAAATATAAATTAATAATTAGTCTTCTATGGTAGTCAAACTTATAGTCATGTTAAGTTTTCTAGGTATACATAGATATAATTCAATTAGGCAGGTAATCTTCAAACACTTTAAAGACCTACAGAATATGGCATTTAAAATGTTTTAAAAATTTAGACTTTCTGGACAGTGAGACATGTCTGCACCTGGCAGCACCAATTTACTTCAGAGAGGAGGATGGGCATCGAAGATATTCTATATGGAGTTTAATCTTCTTGGGAAAAATAGCCATTTTGGCAGGAAACTGTTCTTGCCTGGACTGCTTGATCAACTGGACATGCAGGACCCATAGGAAGGTGACCACTGAACTTTGCTTAGCAAAATGGTCCTTCAGGTTCGTGCTTCGCAGAGGAAACTGCCAGACATTCTACAGGACACAGAGAGAAGTGACTGAGAGACTCTATAGTCTATGAGCTGAAGACAGATGCCCCAACTTTACAGAGGAACTTTGGATGACTGTCCAGGCTGCCAGCTGTCTCTGTCTACTCTCGCAAGACTCCCGAAAGTTGCTTGTATCCTTCTCCCATTTCTCAGGTAATATTATATCGTTCTGAGGTCTTCGATGTAGTTGAAGACTAGATAGTTATAATTTCCTTAGCTATGATAAAAGATAAGTTAGACATAAAACCTTAGACTCACAAATATTAGATAGGATATCTTCTTTAATTCTGCCAAATACAAATAGACTAGATATTATAAATAGGCTAGATATTGTAACTGTAATTCTTGCTTGATAATTGTTTTGTTATATGTAATTTTACTATGTTAAAGTTAAAGTCTTTAAAAAGAAACAGAAAAGAGGAAGTGCTGTGGGATGTCTTATATGCTGTAAATATATGTTGCTATGATTGATTGATAAATAAAATGCTGATTGGCCAGTAGCCAGGCAGGAAGGATAGTGTAGGCAGGACAAGGAGGAAGAGAATGTTGGGAGGTGAAAGGCTGAGGCAGGGAGATGCTGCCAGCTGCTGCCATGAGGAGCAGGATGTAAAGTACCGGTAAGCCACAAGCCACATGGCAAGGTATAGATTAAGGTACCACAAATCAAGTTCAAGGCCAGACTGGGCTACATGTGACCCTTTCTCAAAGAGAAAAATTAAGAAACTACTATTTATGATTTTTGATACATTGTCAAAGATGAGCTAGTTGGAGTAGTGGCGCATGCCTAGAACTGCTCCAAGTTCAAGGCCAGCCAGGACTACACAGTGGGACCCTGACCCAAAACAAAACAAAGGAGCTGTTAAGAGTGGCTAAGAGTGCTTGCTGCTGAAGCATGAGAATGTAAGTTTGGATTCTAGCACCCATGAAAAGGCTCGGTATAGTCCTTCTGTGCAAGCCTGTAATACCAACAGTGAGGGTTGGAGACAGGGAGATTGCTGGGCTTGCTGGTTGCCAGAAGAGCTGAAAACAACAGGAAAAAAAGTGTCTCCAGGTTTTGCAAGAAATGATAGAAGACCCCAACATTCTGCTGTGAACATACACAGGTGAGTACACCCGCACACAAGTGCACAATACTACGTGTACACACACACACACACACACACACACACACACACACACAGAGGAGCATGCTCGAAGTATAAAAAACAAGCTAAGGTCACCCATGCTCCTATAAATAAATAAATCCTCACCCTTGCATGTTCCTGTGAGCAACCCTAATGAAAGTCACTGGCTTATCAAAGAAACAAAACAAACAGAAAACAGATGCATACTTTCAGGGAGACTAATTGGGATGGAGAGCAGATTAATGGGAGGAAGACAGTAATGGGGTGAATATGGTCAAAATGCATTATAAACATGTATGAAATGCTGTAATAAAGCCCATTATTCAGTATAATTAATTAATGCATACTAATCTTTTTTTTCTGAGACAAAGTTTCTCTGTGTAGCCCTGGCTGTCCTAGAACTCGCTCTGTAGACCAGGCTGGTCTCAAATTCATAGAGATCTGCCTGCCTCTGCCTCCGGAGTGCTGGGATTAAAGGTGTACACTACCACATACATGACTTAATAAAAAATATTTTTAAAGTCAAAGAAAAAAATCTTCAATTATCTGAAAGATCCCTCTGAGCTCAGGGGTAGAGCAGTTACCCTGTGTGTGCAAGGCCCTGAGTTCCATGGCTAGCACAAGAAAGGAAAAAAAAAAAAACCTCCTTTTACGAGCACACATCTGTGTACCAACTGTTTCCTTCTAGCAAAGCCGCTTGTCACCACACAGTGAATGTGGAAGTGGTTATGAAACCCCAGCTGTCTCTTATTTAATTCAACATTAAAGAGCTTGGTAAACAATGCCACTCTTCCCCCTAAACTGTCTGTTTCAGGAAATCCAGTTTTCTGCAAAAATGCATTATTTATGTTAATATAGAATAGTTTGGGTTTGGTTTGGTTTTTTGAGTTGTTTTAGAAAGTCTTAGCTGTAATTTTTTCCCCCAGTACTGGAGCTCAAACCTGGGGTCTTATACATGCTAGGCCAGATCTCTAATGATAAGCAGTGTCCCAGCCCGTGTACTAAACAGTGGTAGGTATAACCTACTGCTCTCCAATCAATAAAGACATACCAGAGACCAGAAAAATGTGCAGAGCCCTGGTTCATAGTCTCAGCCCCTCTCCTTTGCGGTCAAGATGGCCCCTTTTCTGAGCCTTTCCTCTGTCCTGCTGCACTCCCTGACTCTGTGGCTCCTGAGGTGGGAAGCATCTTTGGTCTAGCTCAATCTGGGAAGGGCAGGGAATGGGGGCACTCCACAGCTGGGCAGCTCTGGGCATTTTACATCTGTGGGGAAGTCGTTCCCTGCCCACCACCCACACAGGAAGTACCTTCGTTCTTTTGGGTCTGGGCTCCAGTTACTGGAACAATGGTGACTGTCTGCAGAAAAGTCTCCAGTCAGAGGGCTAGCTCAGGACTTGTGAGCCCTGCCCTGTGACATGCCTGGCCAGGTCTACTGAGAAAGCCTCGGGCTAGGTGAGTGAGGCACACAGTGGATGTGCCAAAGGAAGCACCAAAACTTTGTGTTCGGACCTAAATAATACTTCAGTGCAATTATCCGTAGTTGGGGTGAAACCCAGGACCTTGCGAGTGCTAACCAAGCACTCTACCTCTGAGCTGTACCCCAAGTTCTCTTTAGCTCTTTTGGTCCCACTAAGTTGTCCAGGCAGGCATTGAACTTGGGATTCTGACTTGCTGGGACCACAGGCCTACAATACCATGCCCCACTCACCATAAGCTTTAGCTATTGATTTCGTGTTTGGTTTTGTTTTAAGACAGGGTTTCTCTATGTAGCTCTGGCTGTCCTAGAACTACTCGCTCTATAGACCAAGCTGGCCTACAGAGATCCTCCTGCCTCTGCCTCCCGAGACTGGGGTTAAAGATGTGTGCCACCATGTCTACTTCAGATATTGATTTCTATGATGTCTCCTCACTGAGAGCAGAGACGGAACCATTTTCATTTCTTTACTCAAAGTGTCTGCGGCCAGGAAATGAATAATGAACCACTAAGCCACTGACAACAATTTCAAAGTAAATGTCAAAGAAAAAAGTGTCTGGTTTTTCTGGGGAGGCAACGGGTGGTAAAATGAAGTGGGAAGAAGGGGGTTTCTCCAGCCACAAAGACACCCCTTTGCGTCTGGTTCATCAGTTCTTTTTCTTTTTTTTTCTGTTTTGGTTTTTTTTTTTTGGTTTTTTTTTTT